>SDVV010045709.1:0-10042 GCA_016164225.1 Gammarus roeselii
TCCAGCGCAGCTGACGGACGAGTGGCTCGCGTGGTGGTGGATAGGGCTTTCCGCCTCAGCTTTTCGAATGTATTTGAGGGAGTTGTTTATTTATTGGATTTATATGTGTTGATTTTTACCTGTAAATGGCTGTATGTATGCTTGCGCACTTGAGATTTCTTCATTATATTTGTACAAGTTGTTGCTAGGAGTAAGTCTAAGCCTTATTATTTGGAGCGGGGTGTAGGGATCCCTTACTCAAAAATTCAGGGCGCCTGTGGGAAAATTTGCCTTTATAGGTCTGCTCTTATCTATTTTATCATGTTATCAGTACTTCCAAAGGGTGATTAGGCAGTATTCCTGCGTTTTTCATACAATAATGCTCTCCCGCAGTTAGATATAATCGGGAACATAATTATTCAATCCGACAGTCGATGGGAGCAACTCTACACACCGACGGACCCCCTTATCTTATCACCAATTCTATCAGATAAGACTCTCTTCGGCTCCATAGCTGTCACAAGTTTTGGAGTCCCCTTGGGTCGCAGCCCCAGCGTACTCGTAGGGATATGCTTATTTATACCTCATTATTTTTTAGAGAGGATGGGTGTAGGGCCTCCCTAGACAAATGTTCAGTACGCCTCTGTAATTTTCGTCGGGGTAGGCTGGTTTTAGCTGTTCTTTATCTCCTAGCTTTCCATGGCCGATTCGCCATTATTTCTATGTTATGAGTGTCTGTATCATTACATATGTATGTCTAGGTTATACTTCAATATATTTTTACGTGTATATTATATTCATTTTCTTATCCAATTAGCGTTTACTTGACTCATTCGGTGGTTGGTTGGTGGGTTTCTTGCGGTTGGATAGGAATTTCTTTGTTTATCTTTATGTTGTGAATATTTTTAATGGAAAAGTATGATATGTATGTTTAATAACTCGACTTGGAGCAGTGACGTGCGTTCGGCTCTGCTTGGTACCAGCCTGATGTGTATATTTGGGCAACGGTTGGTGTTTTTCTATCAGTATATTTCATATGTATTTAATATCTATATGAATTGTATGGTGAAATAGTTTGGCAGTTGGCGGGTTGATGTATAGACTTCTGGGGATGGAGCAGCTTCGTTACGAGAATCTGAATACTCCGTAACGCATTATCCAGTTTTGAACCAGATATATCATTGTTACCATGTATCCACATGTTCCAAATGAACCGTTATCAAGTGTATGTTGACTGTTTGAGTAGCCTCATCTCGATTTTTTTGTAAAGTAAGTATTGGTTGGATGCCCTATAGCAAGGGTAGCTGAACGATATGGATTTATTGTAAGTTATTATATTGTGTTATGTATACATAGTAATGATTGGTTGATATATGCTGAATTTGTATTGTTTTCGGAATTTTGAATTGGTATTTCATATAGTTATAGGAATTTTAGGATATTTTAGGTTTGCATCGTTCATGTAGCACATTATGTCAGGCATAATTGATCGGTGTTTGCATCATTTTGGTATTTTATGTATAACCACGTTCTGTTACGAATATGAAGTGGCTAGCTACTAAAGTTAGAGAAGATTGGATTTTGCCCCTGTTTTGGGGTGCCATTATGAAAAAATTCCATCAGATTTGTATTTACTATAGTGTGTTCGTGTAGAAGTATTCCACATCATTCACTATAGGTTTCAGTTATGTAAATCAGTTACATGTTTTGACAACTTATTCACGTTTGTTGTTGGGTAGGTTACATGCTATTCTTTTTTCTCGTACATCATGGTTTTTAATGTATGTTTTGGGTATGGTACAGAATTGATTTTCTTATCGTATTATAACTCAACCGTTTAGTATATTTCATTTCGTTTTGTATATTCTCTGCAGAGTTTCATCTTCAATGCAAGGTAATGAATATTTTTATACAATTATAGGAATATTAGGATATATTACGTTTGTATCTACAATTTAGAGCATTATTTCAGGTGTAATTTAGTTAGATGGTGTATCTTTTTATTGTTTAATGAAATTTTTACATCCTGTTACAGAGATTGTAGGGTAAAATTATAGATATAGAAGATTCGATTTGTGACAAGCTTGGTCTTGTTCTTAGTTTATTGTATATTTATTGGAGGAACAACGTCATCCTTCAATATTTTGGAGGAGTTAGAGGAGTTCCCTAGACAAGAGCTCGTGGCGCTTATGTTAATTTGTATAAGTAGACCGTTTTACTTTTATGGATACCCACATATATGATAGTTTTAAAGTTAATTAGAGCAGAGTAGAGAATCACGTAGTCATTTAATTATTGTTGTATGATTTTTCCACGATGATCATAGGAATATATGTTCAAGAGGTGTACAACAACCTTAGCAAGTGTATAGTTTAACGTTTTAGAAGACGATTTGCAGGATGGATTGGTCCTGGTGTAGAGGTGACTTGCATGCACTCTTTGGTAGTCATTTGGAGTTCATCCAAGTTCAACGTGAATTTGTAAGTGTTCTTGTGGATGTTGGTGTTAAGTTCCATGAGCTTGTTAGAGAGGTTATGCAACGAGCTGCTGGTCGTTGTAGTAATTTACTTAGGTCATCAGTGAACAGAACCTTAGATTTTATAGCCACCCTATTCAAGTCTCATGTCAGGCCCATTCTTGACAACAGTACCTGTGTATGGATACTTGGTTAAGTCCAGAATGTTACTTTGCTCGAAGCTGTTCATAGAAGATGTACTTAACAGATGCATGGTATGTCTGAGGTATTGTACAATGACCGGGCGTTGCTTTTCAATTTTGTTCCATATCAGGGGGGAACTAGCTGAGAAGTGACCTCATAAAGCATTGCAGAAATCGTTGTTATGACACAGTAGGCTTTGATTTTGTCGTACTAGAGGCATAGCATCAGTTAGCTCTAGGAATTTGTTATGGATTTGAACGGATACCGTAGTATTATTACTTTATTATGCAGAAATTC
Source organism: Gammarus roeselii (assembly GCA_016164225.1). NCBI lineage: Eukaryota > Metazoa > Arthropoda > Malacostraca > Amphipoda > Gammaridae > Gammarus > Gammarus roeselii. Next base: position 2,936 of record SDVV010045709.1, read on the forward strand.
GGTTTTTGTTTTAAGAGTCAGATATTTCTCGGTATGGTTGTTACGTTAATATTCGAGTTTTTCCATGAACCAGATCACGTGTGATATTGGTGTAGGTTATATTCTCTGGGGTGTGGTAGGATATGCCGTATATCATAGTTAATCAATGTCGGTTAGGGTAGAGTAGATAATCTTATTTAGCTATTTTATAGTTGTTTTTGTATGATTTTGAACGGTTATCAAAGGAATAGAACTTTATTTGGCTTTAAATTCACATAATTTTATGTGATATTAGGTATTCGCTTAATTTGATGTAGTGGTGCAAGATGTTGGTAGTTTTACCTCTTGATTTTGGATTTGGGTCCTGTTCCACGTTTGCTGTCACCGTTGCCGGCACCATGTAGGCATATACAGGATCGAAGTTGGCACTATGTAGGTATATACAGGGTCGGTACCGACACCGTGTATTCACATAAACACATTTTGTACGCATATACCGACTCGGTCAACATCTGTAGCATTTTCCACTATAGGTTTGTGATGTAGAGGGGGCCCTAAACCTAACCCATCCCAACCAAACCTAACCTAATCTAACGAAAAATTAATATTTATTCTGTTTTCGTACTTATGTTAGGTATTTTTTCAGTGATTTAGGCTTTATACATATCAAATCTATCCACTTGGCTCTATAGTTTTATCAATCTTTTTGCAGATTGTTTACCTACAAATATATATTTCACTTTGCTTGTTACAAGTCCAGTAATATTGATTAGTTTCAATTAATGTTAGGTGATCGCTCGTTAGTAGACTGCAGAGTTCAAAAGGTAATATATGTTGCTCGCATACATCAGTGTTGGTTATGTTTGTTTAAGCGTTGTCAATGAATTTATATGTTTTTTTTTTTTGTTTACCCCAATTTATTTGGTTAGCAAGTTTCATGAATGGTATTACTGTTGGAATAAAATTTTTCGTTGTTATGTCGGATTTGTTGCCCCTACCATTTTCGTCTATTATAGCGAATATTGAATAAATCCACTCTAACATTTTACTTCAGATCTGTGATGTAAGGTCCGCACTCAACAAAATCTAGGATATAAATCATGCCTAAGGTACATGATTAGCGAAATATATATCAATGTACGACAACATAGATCAAATATCAACGAATGCAAAATGGGTTGCCATACACTGTCATAGCATTAACACCTAGGCAACCTAACCTAACAGTCATCCTAACCAATAGTTAAGTATTTTTATTCAAGTTTGATGCTTATGTATGGTATTGATTTGTACGAAACTCTCCACTTGGGCTGTATATTTAACATATAATTAGCAGTTTGAATACACTTTTCCATCTTTGATCCAGCAAATATCCTTTCGCAGATGTTTAGATTTCAGAATTTTTAACGATATCAGCAGGTAGGAATTTTTAACGATAATCAGCAGGTAGGATCCAATTGAACTAATGCACTTCAATTTCTCACACTTTTTTTAATTTGGAACAGCTTCACGCGATGTTGGGTTCAAAGATCTAGTCAACCTAACCAACTTAACCAATATTTATACATTTTCATTCAAGTTTGATGGTTATGTATGATATTTAGTCATAATTTTGTGCGATGTACATACCAAATCCCTCCACACGGCTGTATTTTGCGTAGTTTTTTTTTCAATATCACACACAATGTACACACATACAAGCTTTTGTACGCATATGCAGGGTCAAATTCGGTACCTGTACCGGCACCTGTGCCGGCACTATGTAGGTATACACAGGGTCGAAGCCGGCACCATGTAGGCATAAACAGGGTCGAAACCGGTACCATGTAGGCATATACACACATTTGTACGCAAATACAGGCTCGGTTGACATCTGTAGCATTTTACCTTCGATCTGTGATTTTCCAATAAAACTGATTCCCTTCCTTTTGTTACGAGATATTTAATGTGCATCAGCTTCACGTCATGTTAGGTTGAAAGATCTAGTCATCCTAACCTTACCTAACCTAATCTAACCAAGAATTATGTTTTATATATCGAGATTTATGCTTACGTATGATATTCAGTCATTGATTCATACTTTATACATATCCACTTGACTCTACATTTCATCTATCATTGGCAGTATGAATACAGTCTTCCAATTTTGATTGAGTGAAGACCCGCGATTTAGACTGATTGTTTTATTGTTATAGATATTCCGTATTATTTTTAAATTTTGCCACAAATTTACATCACTTTCAACCTAACCTAGCCTATTTTGATCAAGAATTCTGTACTTATATTCAACTTTTCATGCCTATGAAAGATATTGCTTTTCGTGATTCATGCTCTATGCATATCCACTCGGCTCTACATTTTATCTCTCATTAGCAGTTCGAATACACTCTTCCAATTTTAATTTATCATTTTTCGTTTTTTTTTCTTATAAGTATATTTTGTGAGTGTTTGAATGTTATAGGTAATTCTTATTAATTATTTTTTCGTGAGATTTATGTATGAGCGTCGTTCTATACCTCCCATGTATTGTTTTTCAAACTGTATTTGTCATAGGTAGATCGCATTATACCAAATTTCTAATCGGGGCTCGGTGAAATACAAGATGATAGTCTTGTTAAAGCTTCCACTGGTCAACCTAACCAAGAATTATGTGCCGTCGTTCGAAATTTTTCGTACTTATGTATGATATTCAGTCTTTGATTTAGGATTTACGCTTATAAAATATATCCACTTGACTCTACATTTTAATCGCTCAGTTGCAGGTGGAGAGCTTCGTATGTAAAACGCATAAAAACAAATAATAATTGACATACATGAGCATGAATACTTTGTGTTAAAAAATACGTAATTCTTCGTTAAAATAAGTTAGGTTATGTTAGGGTGGGTACGAATAACAAACAGGAGAGGTGATGTAAAAATTGTGTCAAATTCAAAAATAATATGAATTACCTGTAACATTCTAACAAATCAATGTTTAAAATTGAGGTCTTTCCTCAATCAAAATTGAAAGAGTGATTTCAAACTGCAACTAAGCGATCAAAATGTAGAGCCAAGTGGAGATATTTTAAATGTATAAATCCTAAATCAAAGACTGGATATCATACGTGCGCACGAAAAATCTCGAACCATGAAACATAATTATTGGTTAGGTTGACCAGTGGAAGCGTTAACAAGACTATCATGTTGTATCGTCAACGAGCCCCAACTAGAAATTTGGTACAATACAGTCAACCTATGATAAATACAGGGTTTGAAAAGCAATACATGGAAGGTATCGAACGACGCTCATACACAAATCTCACGAAAAAATAATGAATAAGAATTACCTATAACATTCAAACATTGATATAATATACTTATGAAAAAAATGGACGAAAATTTGTAATTCAAAATTGAAAGAGTGTATTCGAGCTGCTAATGATAGATAAAATGTAGAGCCGAGTGGATATGTATAGAGCATAAATCACAAAAATAAATATCTTACATAAGCATGAAAAGTTGAATATGAGTAAAAAAGTCTTGGTTAAGATAGGCTAGGTTAGGCTGGGTGCGCATAACCTAAGTGAAAGTGAAGTAAATTTGAGACAAAATTCAAAAATAATATGAATTATCTATAACATTCAAACAATCAAAGCCGAAAATGGGAGTCTTTACTCAATCAAAATTGGAGGACTGTATTCAAACTACTAATGATATATCAAATGTAGAGTCAAGTGGATATGTATAGAGTATAAATCAATGACTGAATATCATACGTGAGCATAAAGCTCGATTGATAAAACATAATTCTTGGTATGAATAGGTTAGGTTAGGTTAGGATGACAAGATCTTCTAACCTAACATGACATAAATCTGATGCACATCAAATATCTTGTAACAGAAGCAAGTGAATCAGTTTTATTGGAAAATCACAGATCGAAGGTAAAATGCTACAGATGTTAACCGAGACTGTATATGCGTACAAATGTGTGTATATGCCTACATGGTATCGGTTTCAACCCTGTGTATGCCTACATGATGCCGGCTTCGACCTTGTATACGCTTACATGGTGCCGGCGCAGGTGCCGAATTCGACTCTGTATATGACTAAATAGTGCCGTCACCGACCTGCATATGCGTACAAAAGTGTGTATGTGTGTACATGGTGTGTGATATTTAAAAAAATACGTAAAATACAGTCGTGTGGATTGATTGGATATGTACATCGTACAAAATAATGACTAAATATCATACATAATCATCATACGTGAATTAAAATATATAATTATTGGTAATTTGGTTAGGATGACTAGATCTTTGAACGTAACATCCCGTGAAGTTGTTCCACAATAAAAAAGTGTAACAAATTGAAGTGCATTAGTTCTATTGGATCCATCCTGTTGAGTCCCATCCAAATATGTAATAGAGATACCGATAGAAATTCTGAAATCTAAACATCTGCAAAAGGATATTTGCTAGATCAAAATTGGACAAGTGTACTCAAACTGATAATGATATGTTAGATATACAGCCCAAGGGAGAGTTTCATACATATCAATACCATACATGAACATCAAATTTGAATGGAAATACGTAACTATTGGTTAGGATGACTGTTAGGTTAGGTTGCCTAGGTATTATTGCATATGGCAGTGTATGGCAACCCTTTGGGCATTCACTGATATTTGATCCATGTTGTCGTACATTGATATATATTTCGCTAAATATGAACCTTAAGCATGATTTAAATCCTAGATCTTGTTGACTGCGGACCTTACACCACAGATCTGTAGTAAAATGTTAGAGTGGATTTATTCAATATTCATCAAAATAGAGGCAAATGGTAGGAGCAACAAATCCAACATTACATTGAAAAATCTTATTCCAACAGTAAAACCATACATAAAACTTGCTAACCAAATAAATTGGGGTAAGCATAATGAAAAATATCTGTAAATTTATTGTCAACGCTTCAACAGATATAACCAACACTGATATATGTGAGCAGCATATATTACCGTTTTGAACTCTGCAGTCTACTAGCGAGCGAGCGATCAACTAACATTACTTGAAACTAATCGATATTACTGGACTCGTAACAAGCAAAGTGAAAATATATTTATGTGTAGGTACACAATCTCCTAAAGATTGGTAAAACTATAGAGCCAAATGGATAGATTTGATATGAATAAAGCTCAAATCAATGAAGAAATTCCTAACATAAATATGAAAACGGAAAAATATCAATTCTTCGTTAGATTAGGTTAGATGAAAAATGCTACAGATGTTGACCGAGTCATGGTGCCGGCAACGGTGCCAGCAAACTTGGAACAGGACCCAAATCCAAAATCAAGAGGTAAAAACTACCAAATCTTGTACCACTACATCCAATTAAGCGAATTTATACCTAACACTACATCAAATTATGCGAATTTAAAGCCTAATAAAGTTCTATTCCTCTGATAACTGTTCAAAATCATACAACAACAACTCAAAAATAGCTAAATAAGATTATCTACTCGACCCGAACCGACATTGATTAACTATGATATAAGTGTATCCTACCACACCCCAGAGGATATAACCTACACCAATATCACACGTGATCTGGTTCATGAAAAAAACATCGTGTACCAACATAACAACCATACTGAAAAATATCTGACATTTTAAATAAATACCGAGTTCGTGCATAATAATGTATTAATACTACGATATTCGTTCAAATCTATAACAAATTCCTAGACCTAACGGATGCTATGCCTCTAGTACGACAAAATCAAAGCCTACTGTGTCATAACAACGAATTTTACAATGCTTCATTAGGTCACTTCTCAACAAGTTTCCCCCTGATATCGAACAAAATTGAGAGGTCACACTCAATCATGGTACAATACCTCAGACTTACCATGCATCTGTTCAGTACATCTTCTATGAACAGCTAGACCAAAGTCACATCATGGACATAACCATGAATCCATTCACAGGTACAGTTGTCAAGAATGGGCCTGGCACGAGACAAAGAGTGTGGCCATAAAATCTGGGGTTCTATTCACTGACGACCTAAGTAAATCACTACAACAACAGCAGTTCGTCGTATAACCTCTCTAACAAGCCCATGGAAGTTAAGACCAACATCCACAAGAACTTACAAATTCACGTAGAACTTGGATGAACTCCAAATGTCTACCAAAGAGTGTAAGCCACCTCTACACCAGGACCAGTCCATCTGTAAATCGTCTTCTAAAACGTTAAACTATACACTTGCTAGGATTTGATGACGAAAATTAACAAAGATGTAGTACGGATTTACACCTCTTGAACATATGTTCATATGATTATCGTGGAAGAATCATACAACAATAATAAAATAACTACGTAATTCTCTAATCTGCTTTAATTACCATTAAAAACTGTGATATATGTGTCTATCCATCATAGTAAAACGGTCTACTTATACAAATGAACATTAACGCAACGAGCTTCTGCCTAGGACACTCCTCAAACTCCTTCAAAATATTGAATTGGTATGACGTTATCCCTACAATAAATATACAATAAACCAAGAACATGAACAAGCCTGAAACAAATCGAATCTTCTACAGCCACATTTTTCCACTTACATCTTTGTAACAGGATGTAAAATATTCATAAAACACTGAAAAGATACACCATCTAACTAAATTACACCTGAAATAATGCTCTACATTGCAGAAACAGATACAGACACTAGGCCGCATCCCCCAGACAGGAGGGTGGCCGACGGCAAGGCCTACCTCACATCCTCATACGCTCACACTCACACAACTTAACTCTTTTGTGCTAAAGGGTCCGGCCGGTACCCCCGCAACACACACTCTGGGTCACAAGTGCAGTCCGAGGATCCGTTATCAGCAGTAGGGCCCGACAGTTTTCACTAGTTTACCCCCGCCGCGTCATAATGGCCGGGCTCCCCCTCCCACCCACGACCATCCCGACAGCGGGATGCCAGGGGCGGGAAAGCACATCAGAGCAGCTTCAAGATCAACCATTCACAACCATTCTCCACTCACGCCTGTCCATTGCACGCTCTCTCGCCACCTCCACATTCATGTCTCTCCTCCCTAACGCCAGCTTCACACCATCCATCCACCTAAAATTCGGTCTACC
>SDVV010045711.1:0-10042 GCA_016164225.1 Gammarus roeselii
ACTGAACTCGTGAGACACTGAGCCCTTCTCCAGCCAAGGGCGCTCTGATCACTGAACTCGTGAGACACTGAGCCCTTCTCCAGCCCAGGGCGCTCTAACCACTGAACTCGTGAGACACTGCGCCCTTCTCCAGCCCAGGGCGCTCTAATCACTGAGCTCGTGAGACAGGGAGCCCTTCTCCAGCCCAGGGCGCTCTAATCACTGAACTCGTGAGACACTGAGCCTTTCTCTAGCCCAGGGCACTCTAATCACTGAACTCGTGAGACACTGAGCCCTTCTCCAGCCCAGGGCGCTCAGATCACTGAGCTCGTGAGACACTGAGCCCTTCTCCAGCCAAGGGGCGCTCTAATCACTGAACCCGTGAGACACTGAGCCCTTCTCCAGCCCAGGACGCTCTAATCACTGAACTCGTGAGACACTGAGCCCTTCTCCAGCCAAGGGCGCTCTAATCACTGAACTCGTGAGACACTGAGCCCTTCTTTAGCCCAGGGCGCTCTAAACACTGAACTCGTGAGACACTGAGCCCTCCTCCAGCCCAGGGCGCTCAGATCACTGTGCTCGTGAGACAGTGAGCCCTTCTCCAGCCCAGGGCGCTCTAATCACTGAACTCATGAGACACTGAGCCCTTCTCCAGCCCAGGGCGCTCAGATTACTGAGATCGTGAGACACTGTCCAAGAGTTCTCTAATTACTGAGGTATTGAAACGAATGATGTACAAACATTCACGAACAATAAAATATAAAAGTAAAAGTTTGGAATATAAACTTGATGACACGTTTCAGCTAACAATATTTGTCGTTTGAGAACTATTTTATCCCAAATTATTGTATACTGTTAATGTAGAAAACAGTATCTGATAATGTAGAAAACAGTATAATTATAAGTTTCTCAGTATATAATTATTTTATCTCATTATGAAAGATTGGGCTTCAGCAACTCTTGTCGCAGTTCTTTCAGTGTATCTTCTCGAAGCGCGCGAAAGGTGTAACAGTTTGTGAGGAAATTTAACATGACAATAAGTGCAATTTGATCAGTGTTGGACTTAATCTTGAGGAAAATGATGCATTTTAATAGTGTAAATTTAAAAGTATTTATAAAGAAACCTTTCTTAGATAAATACTGTGTTTAACTTTGATAGATGAACAATCCTACCGTAAAATAACACCATTTCCATTCCAAAGTCATGTTCTATATAATCTCAGCAAGTGTAAAGGACACAAATACCGTAAGTCGTCGCAGTTCATCTCTTTGAAGGCTATAGTAGATCGCACTTCCATGCCGGTCGCTAGCAAACACAGTCGCATAAACACGGGGTCACCAGCCGTAGGGTTTAGAGAGTACTTTCAAGGCCCTGTGGCATGTTGACGCCATATCTCGTCCTCTAGATCCGTTGTGGCACTTCACATGCCGAAGGGTCACCAGTCGTAGGGTTTAGAGAGTACCTGGCCTGTTGACGCCATACCTCGTTCTCCTGACCCGTTTTAGCACTCCACCAGCTGTGGCGGGGTGAACAGGTGACTCAAATGGTTCTCCACATGCCTGGTGGAGTCAACAAGACCCTCAGATGTCATTGGTGACTCTTGTATCACGACTGTAATCGTTCAAAGAGTCCTCCAGGGTTTGAGAATCTTAATAATAATAATCATGATAATAATAATAATAATAGTAATAACAATAATTTAAATAATAATAATAAAACAATGGGAAAAATTATAAAAATAATAATAATAATAGTCTTTATTGAATCAATCGATGATGCCGTTATGATTACAAAGAGAAAGTTTACCAAAGCATTCCTACCAATACATTCAAATTACGCACCAAAAGAACTTACGTTGAGACAAAGTAGGAATGAAATACTCGACATACATAAATAAGTTGGGTAAGCGAGAAGGGTGCCTGGATACATTTTAAGTCCATTTCCCACACGAAAATGTATATAAAATACTCAATGATAGAGAGGTAACGTACTTAGCCACCTGTCATCCAACATTTTCAGAGTTGTATTCTAACTTGACATCCACATACATACTATGGGCCCATAGCATGGAAAGTCAGAAGGAGCGCAACATTATTTATTGTAAAATAGGGATCTTCCCTCACCATCTAAACTCTGCCCCACCTTTGGAGTTAATTCGTACCCCTCACTAGTACATTCTGTATGACCTGCATGACTGTTCATACAGTATGACTAGTACATACTGTATGACTTCCAAGAAAAAATGATTAGATCCTATGCAACGCTCCTGGAGGCTATGAGCTCTTTTCTAGCCCGTACCTAAAGACAGTCAACATCATATATGCTGCAAAAACAATCACCTCAATATTCTCGAAGATCAGTATGATTCAAACTCGGCCTACGAGAAGCAAGACTGTCTCGTCATTTCTGGTAGGGTATCCGAGGCCTCCGAGAGTGAGAACTGCTCGGAGATTGTCAAGCAGCTCATTCGAAATAAGCTTAAAATTCAAATGAGTAAAGATGACATCTCTTCGACTCATTGTACTGGAAGGAAGTCCATCACTCAAACTTCCAACAAAATGAGCATCATCATTAAGCTACGCAGGAGAGATTTGAAAACTGACATACTATCAGCATGTAGAGAGTTTATGCCACCTTTCTTCGTCAATCAAAGTTAGACCTCCCCCCCCCTGCTCGCAAGTAATGTTTGTCTTACGAAGAGCAAGAACAGACTACTCGTACAAGTTCAGGACCCGCCGGTTCTTACGATGGCAACGGTAACGCCTACTAATCAATGCCAGGAGAGCACATGCAAGGCAGGTAGAACAAGCTCCGACACGTTCAGAAAAAACTATGTATCCCTCATGCCTAATTTTTTCAGATTTTTTTTGTAATGTTCAAATGACAACTGATTAATCTTGGTAACTACAGCATCAAAAGTGACTTAGATTCGTTATCAATGCTTACTGAATAATATTATTCAGTATTTTTTTTGGTTCACGTTGATGACATTTCCTAACTGATTCATCCCGTCGTAATTCCAGCAAACAAACTAAAGTTATAATTACTCATTCTTGATATTAACTGAATACCATTAAAAGTAACCATAAATATATATCGTTCGTTTTCTGTGTACATGCACGCATTTCATTTGTTCTCACTAATTCATTTCATAGCTAACAGTCATTAGTGTGATATATCGCATGTACCAGATTTTCTACAGAGTTATTCCAGTGGTGTAGAAGAGCCCTCATTTTGAGTCTACTCCTCCGTGGAATCTTAATTAATTAAACAAGAGCCTGCGTTCATTTCTCTATTTATACTGAACCTAGATTAGATACTAGCTGCTTATATAAGCCTTTACAGTATATTATTAGACTTGACTGGCCCTGATATTAGCCATCAGAATGTTCTCTATGCATGTTTATATACTGAGAGGAAGAGTGAATATTATAATGAAGATACTTATCAGACTGCAATACTAAAAATTCCAGGACTAACTAATCTTTGTTTCATCAGAACATTAGATTCTGTAAATGAGATTGAACTGTAAATTCAGATTAGATTAAACTGTAAATTCGTTGTAATTATCTTTACAGAAAGCTGGCTGGCTGAGGACGCATAAGATTTAATACATTTATAACTATAATTCCTTTCATTCATTCAGAACTTATGGTAGTCGTGGAGAAACAATCAGCACCTATATTTCTGAAAAAAATACCTGTACAATTGTAGACTATAGTACCGTTATTATGCCGTACATCGCAACAGTTTTAGTTGAAATTGACATGAAAAATATACTTATGATCCTAGCAGCAGCTTACGAGCCCCCATCCCTTAACCCTAACCTATTCATTAATAAATTAGATTATTTAATTGAATCTTGTAACAACATGAAGGCTAAGCATTTAGTTTATATGGAGATTGAAACATCGATATTATGACACACTTTATTGACAATAATGCTATATCCTACCCAACTAGAACTGACAGAGCCAGACACAAGGCCACCCTAATAGATAATATTTTCATTACAAACCGCATAATTACAACTTTAAAGTATTAATATCTGATATATTAGACCACATGCCTATCTTTGTAATCTTGAATAATATTCTGATTAATGAACTAGAGGAAAAATGCGAACAAATTAAATACGGATTAATAAATGATGAAACAATAATAAATATGTAGGATAAGTTGAATCACTATGATTTCACTGAAATCATAAATGGAAATGACTGTATCTTGCTATCAAGCAATGGAATTCTACAGTAGATGAAAAATCTTGCTGCCCTGCATAAACACAAACAATCTCTCCAAAGACATAACTAGACCCTGAATTACCGCTGATATTACATTAAAAAAAAAGCAAAATCATGATCATTCGTCGTTCCTGCGCAAAGTAACTTACTCCCAATCCAGACACAATCTAACAGGCTTAATTTGATCTTCCAAGCGAGCTTACTCTCGAAAAAAAAATTCTGAATACAAAGACGATCTCAAACGAACGTGGAAGGTGATCAATAACATACTTAAATCACATTACAATAAATGCAGCTAACCAAAAAAGACTAATCATTTCCACTGACGAATTATCAGGAGATCAAGATAAACCAAATATACTCCATGAATACTTTGTAAAGGTTGGGAAAAATGTTGCTGATAGTAGCAGTACCGATGAAACGACCATCTCAAATCTTTACCGAATAACAATTATGTTAATTCTTTCTAGTTTTCGACTGCTACTCTTCAAGGCATCACTTCAAATATGTTACCCTGAAAAATCGGGCAATATCAATAGTTGCTCCTTCAATACCAAACAAAAAGCAACAGATAAATCATCCCCAGTCCTTAATACAAGGAAAATTTCCTAACTCTTTAAGAATGGTTTGAGTGACACCCATTTGCAAAGTTGACGACAAATAAGATACTGGAAATTATCGACCCATCTCAGTCCTTCTCTTATTTTTCAAACTGCTTGAAAAAAACAGTTCACAAACCATTGTTCCGTTACTAGAATGTAAATATTATCTATCATGAAAAACAATATGACTGCAGAACAAATAAATCTGCAACTTTGAATTACATTGAATTTTTTTCTAGTTCTCGACTGTCGTAGGACCTTTGACTGTGTTGATCCTTTAAACTTATAACATAAGCTAAGGTCTTATCGAATACAAGGAACCGCCCTTGATTGGTTCACTTCACATATGTCCAGTAGCATGCACTATGTAATTGTGAATGTAATGCAATCTACTATGCTCAAAATTCGTCATAGTGTTCCTCAAAGTTCTATTTTAGACGTCCTGCTTTTCTTAATATTAATCAACGATATAGTTGCATAGTCATTTTTTCAAACATGCATTGTGTGCTGATAATAGTATCTCATCTACTTGCATCCCTTCAAACACCATAAACGAATTTACTGCCTCAAAACACAAGAAACTCGATCATGCACATAAGTGGCTAACGGCAAACTGAATTGGAATTAATGACAAGAAAACTAATCACATATTATAATCACATATGCGTACAGTCAATTTACCACTCTTAGAAGTTAGAAAAGACAGAATTCACGAGATAGACAATACTAAATTCTATGATTTTTTTAAATAAAAATCTATCTTACAAAATTCACATCGACAGCATATCATCTAGAAAGTCAAGATCTATATGCATTCTTTATAAATTAAATTAAGTCCTCTCCAAATCTGTCCTTAGAACCCTTTATTTCACGTTGTTCCACCCATTCTTAATTTACGGAATCGAAGCTTGTTGTGGAACAGACATAAATAAAGCTGCTGAATTATTTGCACGGTAAAATAAAGCTATTAGTGTGTTTATAACCTTTCATGTTATTCTCAAAGTAATTTTAATTTTAAAACATGAATATCTTGTAACTGGCAGGACAATGTATCTTCCGAATTGCCCTAAGCACGTTCACAATTTTTTAAAGGAACATGATCGAGACCTATTCAATTCAATTGGGAATGTGCAAAATCGTCCCACAATAAATGCGAATAACCTTTATAATGAATCATAATAACCTTGTTATAATGGATCATAAATCTAATTCAGTATCCACTTTAACAGTATTAGAATTTTGAGCTCGCTAAATCCTGTTTACCTTCAGAATTCTCTCTTTCAGTTTTAAATCGAAACTGGATGCATAAAACTTTTCGTCCTACAAGCACATCGTTGACTTATCATCGCCTTTTAGTTTTGTCCCCGTCTCCCAATAGTATACGAATTTGTGACTTTGTTAGAAGCAGATGAACCACCAGCGCAACAACTATGCGGTATATCTGAGGTTTCATTTTTCAATGTTTGTAATACTATCATTTCAAATGGCGTCAGGCATTGTACTGTCCCTGTGTTGTTTCAAGCTGGTGTCTAGGCTAAATACATCTGGATATATTTCTTTTAGGTCTTGTAGGGCTACGTAGAATCGATATGTTTTAACGCAAGGATTAGGTTGCCCAGGAGCTATGATTATCTCAAAAAAGGCTTTCAATTTAGTACCATGAAATATCATTTCTGTATAATGAAGTCATGACATATAAACTGTACAATATTCTTGTAATAAGCTGTTTAAACTACTTCAACGAAGCTGGCACTCGCTTTTCTACAAACATCAATCAATCTCCTGAAAATATCATTGTATGCCACTCTCAGTTTACTGATAGCGACTCTCGTAAATTTACACCACATTGAACTGCAGTAGATGGGGTAGCAGTTGGCTTTAAAGAACTGCATTTTAACATCTGTTGCGCATAAGTTGAATTTCCTCATTAGCTGATTGCCAACCGCGTTTAATTTCAAGAAGCTGCTTGAAGATTTATACGCCGGCTGGTTGTTATTAAGCGACCTAAGTAAGGAATGCAATCCACATAACCCAGCTGAAAAACATTTAACACATTACTCATTCTGAACTAAACCCTCTGCATGGTGGAAGACTTTTACCAAACCAACAGATTTGCTAGTACTGTACTCAATATATAGTGTGGTGGCCTCTGTCTTACATATATTTAGCATAATTTAAAAAGCATCCACTTGCCGGCCAGTAGGCCCAAATCGCCGGCACTGCGTAGTGCCGTATTCGAAGTTTGCTATCATTGCGATCAATAATAGCATAGGCCCAAAGGTTGTGTAGTGAGAGAGAACTAAAATGCTGCCATATTCGAAGTTTGCCATCATTGCGATCAATGATAGCATGCGCCCAAAGGTTGTGTAGTGAGAGAGAACTCAAATGCTGCCATATTCGAAGTTTGCTATCATTGCGATCAATGATAGCATACGCCCAAAGGTTGTGTAGTGAGAGAGAACTAAAATGCTGCCATATTCGAAGTTTGCTATCATTGCGATCAATAATAGCATACGCCCAAAGGTTGTGTAGTGAGAGAGAACTAAAATGCTGCTATATTCAAAGTTTAGTATCATTTCCATCAATAATATACAATTTTTAAAAAGTACAAAAGTTTCACAAATGAATGTATTCGCACAGTTTATTGACAGAGATAACGTTAATTTTTTGTAGCATCAACAGGTCTTGCTGTTATTAATTATACACTGGTAATTATTGGAAATGCTTTACATTGCACAGTAATTATTTGAAAACATTTATTTGTATCCTAGTCGTTGTTATTGACATTTACGTCGATTCCTGCCATGACAGTCGACTGTCGCTCCCAACGGTCTCTCCTAAGAATGCATTTATAATCCCTACTAACCACAGTTGAAAATAACGCCTAAATTGTTAATTTTCGAAATATATAAAGGCAAGGATACAATCACATTATGAAATCACATCGTCACAATCACATCATGTAATCTCATCATCACATCACATCACATCACATCATTACCTACTATCGTCTTCCGTCCTTGCCTGACTTCCGTCGTCATCCGTCCTTGCCTGACTTCCGTCGTCTCCCGTCCATGCCTGACTTCTGATTTCTTACGTCCATGCCTGGCTTACGCCGCCTTCCGTTTTGCCCGGCTTCCATCATCTACCGTCCATGCCTGGCTTCTGTTATCTCCCGTACTTGCCAAGTTTCCGTCGTCTCCCGTTTTTGTCCGTCTTCCGCCATCTTTCTTCTTTCATTCCTAGCTCCATCTTCTCCCGTCCCTAACTGGCTTCCGTCTTCTCTCGTTCTTGCTGGCTTCCGGCGTTTCCTGTCTTTCTCTTACTTCGTCGTCTTCCGTTATTACCTGTCCTCCGTCTTTCCTCGTCTTTGACGGACTTCCATCATCTCTTGCCATTGCATTTCTTCCATCGTCTTCCGTTCCTTCCTTGCTTACTTGGGTCTTCCCGTCGTACCATAGTGAAATAGTTATCGTTACTGGTAATTAATTACGAAGAAACAAACTCGACTTCTTAATACAGTTTATCTTTCAAAATCAGTATACCCACATAAGTGCTACATTTATTTTACACAATAAATGTTCATCAAGTTTTAGGATTCGACGATAAAATACCAGGACATTTGGTTATTAGTCTTGAATCATTAATAAATATTTTCTCATCCAATTCCCCCATCTCTCACCCTCACCCATCCCCGTCAAAAAATATGTATCCTTATGCGCAATGAAATAGCACCGATTTTCATTCATCAAATAAACTATACTATTACAATTATCGAAAACATGCTCAACTACGGACTTTTAAAATACGCGTGAAACGGCTATTATTTATTTTGTGAAAAAGTACATTCTCGGAATCGTCAAAATGCCCCAGGGCCTCTTGCTTAGTAATCAATGTACAACAAATTCTGTGTTGGACCATGGCATTTTCTCCTATACTCACTAGTCTTTCGAAATGTAAACAGATCATGAAGGACCGATCATAAGAGAAACACGGCATTTCTATTATGCCGTGTTTCTCTTTTGCTGACTGGCCTGTGCTGAATAAGGACGCTTAACGACAATATAAACCATTGTTTAAGTAGCTCATCACTTCATTTGCGCTTCTTTTTAATACGTCTATTAAAAAACCTTTGATTTAATTCAGCCTTATATTGAATTTGTTCAATGTCACTAAGCTTTCAAATTTGCACGTGTCGCCAATAAATAAGTAGCTTTTTGCACAGTGAACTTTACAACGAGTTTTGAACACGCTTGAAGCAGACCAATGCCAGACACAGCTGACCTATGAAACAGCACCAACTGAAATATTCAAGCTCGGTTACACCTCCTAGCTGATGACGCTCGAGGGTGATGGCATTTCTAAAGGTGAATGTAGCTACAAGGAAAGGTTAGGTTCAAATTTCTTGTATCGTCTGAAGGTAAATGTAAACTTTTCATTTCTTTATTATCGCATTACGTCACAGTAAAAAATAACAATTTCCTCGGAAATAACTAAATTCAGCGACGGTAGAGAAAGGTGTGTAAGACGAAAAGGTCTTGTTGGTCGACTCATATTAATGCACACGGGTGACGGAAAAATGGGATCAACACGATGGAAAACAATTTCTGTGGCCAGAAACACAGTTTGAACAAATTCAGGCATTGAAGGCCAGAAAATGTTCATGTCGGAAAGCTGATTCATTTATGAAAAATATGTAGAATCGATACAAAAACGTAATAAATTGTTTCCGTCATAAGTACAGTCATTTTCACAGCTTGGCTCAGTGACCATTACCTAGAAGGGATGGCAGGCTAGAAACCGCACCACAGTTTCATGTGACTGCGACGTGTGGTCACATGCCAGCAAGAAAGTCGTTAACAGGACCGGTGCAACATAATCCGAAAATACTGTGTCTGATGGGGTTGGTTCCCAAGAATCCAAACTTCTTATTTGTACAATGAGCGTGTATACTATAACTGAACAATCTAAGCCTCATTTCTCCTACCAGACGACCCATCCAGCATAACCTGAGGAGCGTGTATACTATAACTGAACAATCTAGGCCTCATTTCTCCTCCCAGACGACCCATCCAGCATAACCTGAGGAGCGTGTATACTATAACTGAACAATCTAGGCCTCATTTCTCCTCCCAGACGACCCATCCAGCATAACCTGAGGAGCGTGTATACTATAACTGAACAATCTAGGCCTCATTTCTCCTCCTAGACGACCC
>SDVV010045712.1:0-10042 GCA_016164225.1 Gammarus roeselii
GGAGTGAACCACATACGAGATGAACTCCAGCAGGTTGGACTGGGAGTGAACCACATACGAGATGACCTCCAGCAGGTTGGACTAGGAGTGAACTACATACGAGATGAACTCCAGCAGGTTGGACTAGGAGTGAACTACATACGAGATGACCTCCAGCAGGTTGGACTAGGAGTGAACCACATACGAGATGACCTCCAGCAGGTTGGACTATGATTGCAACAAAATCTGTACAATTCTACAGATGACATCGTCTTTGTCAGATCATCTCGTTAAATGCGACAATCAAGTTGACTTTGATTTTTTTTACGAGCAATATATATCACATCATGGTGAACATAATTATCACTTAATGGTGAACATAGTTCCCATGTCGGGAGCCCAGCGTTCGCGCTAAAATTATTCCCGCACACGCACACTATCGCCACTTCACTTCACCTCACTGTCATGGCCGGACACTGTCATAACCGCTAAAAATCTTCCATCCCACGTGCTTTTTACCTAACGATAATTCAGCCCACACGCATTTTCCACCACTTCAAAATCTGCCACTGTCATATCTACCACTGTCATTTCAGCGAAACAGGCGTACCAACCCGCGCCAGGGATAGCGACCCATCATGTCATGGGGAACATAATTATCCTGTCAGCATCACCACTTCATTGTGCACATAGTTATCATGTCGTGGTGAACATAATTATCCCGTCAAAATCACCACGTCATTGTGAACATAGTTATCATATCATGGTGAACATTATTATTACGCTTAAATTGAATTAGTCATTCACCTGAAATATGCCGACGAAGCCTGTTTGGGATTTTTCAGCATGTAATAAAATGATTTTTTTTTTTCTTTTTCAGTTTCGGAGACCAGCAGTGGAGACATCCGGATGGAAGGTTGGTTTATCAGAAAACTAGTAAAGTATAATACTATCACTCGTATTACCGTCTTGAAAATATACTGAGAAGTACAACAAATTTATGTTGCATGTCTAATTTATAAGCATTTCAGTGCATATCGATTAAACACACATGCCTATCACATACCATCATCAATTGCAAGCACACAATCCAACAAGTACTAGTATCATACTCTTATCGCTGAATGGAAGCGTTACCAAGGTTAGGGAGGAAATCTGTTCAGAATAATTAAATAATAGAAAACCAGGCAACCCTGCTCTGGAAAAAGACCATCGCTAAGGATGTCCTTTCCATGTAGTCTAAAATAGTGCAGTTGTTAGTGGAGCAGTCGTAAGGGGAGCAGATGTGCCTGGAAGTAAGCATAATATTGTTAGCACTCCAAGGGCCAACGCCTCACAGCACTTGACTCCCTCCACCTTTGATGATCCTCCCCCGCACTCTGATCAGAGGGCCCTCGGGAGGAGGAGATGGGGGGGGGTGAAGGGTGGTGTCCCCCAACTTCAGATCGTCCTCGCCCACCCTCTGGACACGGCACTGTAAGCTCAATTCAGTTAATGACTGCATCACAAATTGATGCAGTGGTCACAGCGAGCCGACTAGAGTAGAATTTATTGCGCTAAGGAAGGAAAATATCTGAAATGCTTTGAGTTGGCTTTGAAAACTTCTGAGACACTTCCTTGAATTTCTGTTGGTTAGGTTGGCCAAATTTGACTTACTTGATATGATATTTCTATAACTCTTTCACGTCCAGAACTGCAACATGCCCTACCTCATTATAAGATATACACAATCAAATATAATACCGTTTTTTATGATCTTTTATGTGATGTTGAGATGTTTTTTATACAGATGGCATGAGGCCTTTCATTAAAATGTCTCATCTACTCCAGCATCGCAATCCTATATTCCTCCTCTCTTCATTTATTCAGGCCATACGAGTTGCAGCATCTGTCCAGATCCACCCCCCCGCCCTTCAATCCTCCCATACTCTCACCTCACCCTCAACAGCAACCACCACCCCCGCGGGTGACAATAGGTCCCCGACATGACAGATGATGCTGCTCTCACCGCCCAGGATCACAACGAAACCCAATAAGGCGGCAGGAGGCCCGACTTATTAGCCCCCCAAAGCTCCTTTTTTGAGGTCCTGCACAATAGCAATAACACACAATCCTCGGCTTGCCTATCAATTTTCACGTTGATGAGCATCATTTGCTGTCATCTTTCCTATAGATGGTTCGAAATATTGTAGATCCTCGAAATGGGTTGCTAAAATAAATGATCAGCTATATGCTATATTTCTTGCGTGTGGATACTGATTTGCAGGACGACAGAAGAAACTGGTCGAAAGTGAACGTTCTTAACTCTAAAACTAAATGACGTAGAAATGTGAAGCAAAACCACATGAAAATATATGTCATGTAATGTTATTTCGTTTGATAGATACATCAACTATTGTATAAACTACCGTTGTTATAGGAGTTTTCGAAAAAAATCTGAATTTATGAGATGGGCCACCTTACTAGTGATCATCGTGTTTTCGTTGTTGAACAGTACTTCTATAAAATAATTCTCCAATCAAGGTAAAAGAGCATGTGGCAAGCGTATACAACCTGGATACAAACATTAGAACTGTCGACAATGTGGTCATAAACGAAGAGCAAAAGGCAACAAACGTAACCTGAACAAGAATCATTCAGGACGCTCAAAGCATGCAAGATCTGAAGAATCATCGTCAATTTAAACGAAATCATCATAGAAAATCAATCACTAAGTTTAAGGAAACGGCTGGAGAAGGAAAGATCAATCGTGAATCTATCAGATGCATTGTACAGACTAGACAAGATGGATCAAACCTTTCAAACTGAAAACATTATAGCAGATTTCGCACAATAACAATCAAAGAAGATTACTGAAGATTACAATAAATTACAATCAGGACGATTAGATGCGAAAGCCATAGTTTTCAGCGATGAAAACAATATTTATTGAAATGGTTCCATTAATGATCAGAATTTTAGTAATTGAAGCTCTCAAAAACTGACAGATATGTTCGAGGAGCATTTGCACTCATCAAAGGTGACAGTTTGGTGTGGCTTAAGTTCCCAAAATGTGTATGTGTCATATTTCTTGAAAAATCCGATACGGGAAACGTACGCAAAATGTGAACACCAAAGCATATATTGAAATGCTAAGCAAAGTATGTCTGTCGACATTCATTTTAATGTTTGCATGGTTCCAACAAAATGGTGCAACTTCTCAATCACAGATCGTTGCCTGCAATGGTTTGTTTAGAAACCACTTCGAAAACATCATTTAGCACCCATCTGACTTCTCGTGGCTGGCTTGGGCTCCTGACCTTTCCCTGCTGGATTGTTTCATCTGGGATGTGTCAAACAGAAGGTCGTCAAAGCAAAACCTGACTCTATCAATACCCTTACGCAAGTCACCCGAGAGGTAGTCTCTTCCATTGATCAAGATGTTCTCATTGAAGTAATCACAAATTTCCAAAATCGGGTCAACCGCTGTATCGCAAGGTCATCCTTTCAAGCCATTGTAAAAGACCAAATAAAATTTCATAACGTGTCCTCACATTTGGTTTCTGATTCACTCATCAACGTCAATTAGATTTGAACTTATGAGTGTTTTCTTTCGACCAGTTTCTTTTTGTGTCCCGCTGGATATAGAATCTAAGAAACGGCCGAATCCGTAATTCCCAAAGTATCAGCCTAGCACCTGTCGACAATATACATTTATTTACAACTTTTCTAAAGATTTCATACCTCATACGATTGCAGTGTATCAGCTGAAAGCAAGCTGTGAAATGAGTATTTCTTGTTTTATTTATAGATCGTGTAATTGGATGATTGACTATCCGGCCTTGGTTGTTATTTATTTGGCCCACGGGTGGAAGATGCATCGGAAGACTGTATGCAATGTTCAGCAAAATAGAGCAGCTAGGTACATATTTCATAAATTTTGTCCGTTTCATGAAAGTAAATTGCAAATCTAATACTCTGGAATTTATCTAGACGCTGTATGGTTTCTCTCAATGACTATGCAAGTCATGATACCGCATTCACATTTAGAAGGGAACATCAGAATTGGCAGAGATTCCGCAATACTCATAAATAACGAGTCTACGAGAGGGGACAAAGTCAGTCTGAGACTTTTGAAGCTGGTTTTGAAGGTGATTTTTTTGGGGCTCTCACTGTCCCTAATTGATGTGATCATCTGCGCTAGAATTGTAATCTGAATCTGTAAATTATGAATAATATTTGCTTCAAGGGCGTGCGATAGTGTTCCGTAAAGCGCAATAACCAGTTGTTCCAGATCTAGTAACGTCCTTCAAGAATAGGCTTAATGAACATCTATTGACCGATCAATTCAAAACCGTAACTTTGCCCACAAACACAAGCTAAATGCATCATACCAGTAACCAGAATATGCATTCTGTTCTTGAGCATGTCCGAAACCACCACCACCATAACTCTCCACATTGAGACACCATCTAATCGTTTTTACTCAGACGATACATATGTTTTCTATGTTGCTACCGATCACAATTGTCTTCACCAATTACCATATGTGTTAAATATCGTTTTGTCTATTTATATGTTCTAAATGTTCCAGTCGTTTTAGAATAATTAAATTACGAACTCAGTCTTTCGAAGAACGATAGGCAGCTTCTAACTTAGACAAAGGTTACCTCGATTTTAATATAATTGCTTGAATTATTTCTAACAATTACCGTAACATTTTTGATGATACAATCATTGTCTTATTAGCTAATATTTTGTTTTGTCTTCTATAACAGAAGTATATTCATCATACTTGTGTACTCCAGCATTGTATTATTCTGATTGTCAATCATTTAATCATTTCCTAGCGGACTTGAAGTGTGTTTATTGTATATTCAGT
Source organism: Gammarus roeselii (assembly GCA_016164225.1). NCBI lineage: Eukaryota > Metazoa > Arthropoda > Malacostraca > Amphipoda > Gammaridae > Gammarus > Gammarus roeselii. Next base: position 4,841 of record SDVV010045712.1, read on the forward strand.
TGTTTGGAATGTATTTTATGTATAATTTTGTTTGTATAACTTATGTCGCCTATTCACCCCTTTATTATTAATACTATGGTTTTCACCCGTCTTTTCTATATGTAAGTGCTTTTCCGTTTCCATACCCTATATTGTATTCATATTTTCTGTATAATCCATTTCGTCCATCCACATATTTTGTCATCGTACAATAATGTAGACTACCCATTACAATATGTTGGCACATATTGATGTCCCAACCCCATGCATGCGTGATTTCCCACCCCATGTACTTGTTATTTTCCACACCCATGTATTTTGTTATTTATCCACAGCCAATATTTCTTATTTTTCAACCCTGCGTGTCACTGGTTTTCCCAACGCTATGTAGTCGGAATTATTTTGTCAAAATATACATTTTCTATATGTGCAACAGATGATACTATAATGAATAACATTTCGCTCCATGTAATCCGAACCGGCGGCCCCTAGAGATGAGCGGTGACGATTTCAAATTGAACTCTCATTTTCGTTAATTCAAGTAGAGTAGTTGATAATGAAGTTTCATGTATTATGTTTAAGAATTTATTTATTTCCTAAAAATTGAAAACCCATTGCCAGACGACGGAAATAAATTATCTAATAATAATAAAAAGTAGTGTAGGGAGGCTGTGTGTGCTAAAATCGTGGCTTGGTAGAAACACCGCGCTACAGTGGATGGGGCCATACCGAGACCTCTCCATTGATTGCGTGGGCGGCCTCACGAGTCCCATCACCAATTACCAGAGGCCCCCATAGCCCCACAAGGGCCCCATAAAGCAGGTCCACTCTATGGTCCACTCGATGAGCCACTTCACAAACAAGGGTGTGCACGAGCGTCGGCCCGCTGGCTCAACGGATGGTCAATTGACATCTCGCGCGGATCAGCGTGGGGTAGAGTCGCCTCCAATAGGAGCTGTTGCTCTACTGTACTACTGTACATCTCACGCGGATCAGCGTGGGGTAGAGTCGCATCCAATAGGAGCTGTTGCTCTACTGTACTACTGTACATCTCGCGCGGATCGGCGTGGGGTAGAGTCGCCTCCGATAGGAGCTGTTGCTCTACTGTACTACTGTACATCTCACGCGGATCAGCGTGGGATAGAGTCGCCTCCAATAGGAGCTGTTGCTCTACTGTACTATTGTACATCTCGCGCAAATCAGCGTGGGGTAGAGTCGCGTCCAATAGGAGCTGTTGCTCTACTGTACTACTGTACATCTCGCGCGGATCAGCGTGTGGTAGAGTCGCCTCCAATAAGAGCTGTTGCTCTACTGTCCGTTTCGTGAAAGTAAATTGCAAATCTAATACTCTGGAATATATCTAGACGCTGTATGGTTTCTCTCAATGACTATGCAAGTCATGACCCCACGCGCGGATCAGTGTGGGGTAGAGTCGCCTCCAATAGGAGCGGTTGCTCTACTGTACTACTGTACATCTCGCGCAGATCAGCGTGGGGTAGAGTCGCCTCCAATAGGAGCTGTTGCTCTACTGTACTACTGTAGATCTCGCGCGGATCAGCGTGGGGTAGAGTCGCCTCTAATAGGAGCTGTTGCTCTACTGTACTACTGTACATCTCGCGTGGACCAGTGTGGGGTAGAGTCGCCTCCAATAGGAGCTGTTGCTCTACTGTACTACTGTACATCTCGCGTGGATCAGTGTGGGGTAGAGTCGCCTCCAATAGAAGCTGTTGCTCTACTGTACTACTGTACATCTCGCGCGGATCAGCGTGGGGTAGAGTCGCCTCTAATAGGAGTTGTTGCTCTACTGTATTACTGTGCATCTCGCGTGGATCAGTGTGGGGTAGAGTCGCCTCCAATAGGAGCTGTTGCTCTACTCTACTACTGTACATCTCGCGCGGATCAGTGTGGGGTAGAGTCGCTTCCAATAGGAGCTGTTGCTCTACTGTACTACTGTACATCTCGCGTGGATCAGTGTGGGGTAGAGTCGCCTCCAATAGGAGCTGTTGCTCTACTGTACTACTGAACATCTCGCGCGGATCAGTGTGGGGTAGAGTCGCCTCCAATAGGAGCTGTTGCTCTACTGTACTTTACGATGATGAGCTCCTGAAGGGAAAGATGAGATTTGACTGAATGCCTCATGAATATGCATTATTTCAATCACTGGAATTAAATCCTGCAAAGAACAATTGTTCCCTCATGCATGTGTACAAAGCAGTAGAGATTGGAAACTTGGTTGAATCCAGACGGAAAACCAACCTGTGCATATAAGCGCAAGATCGGGTTGAAAAATAGATTGAGTAGCAGGTAAATTAGATTCTCACTCACTACTGAATAGGTTCAGTTAAGATAGAGCCGGTTTGCCGGGAATTAACGGGACGTGGTTTGTATTTTTTATTTCTGTCATCTAGTGTAATAATCACAGGGTTAGATATGCGAACAAGAGAAGCCTCGTCAAATTGTAACCATGAATTGGGAACATGGAAATTGATATCCACTAACAAGGAAGAAAAATCGAATATAAGTTAGTTTCGTTTAATAATTGTTGTGCAACATTTCATTTTAATTACACGAACCGAGTCAATACAATAAAGAAAGGAAGCAGCAAAATAAACATAATGAAGAGACAAGTACACAGGACAGAATAATTAACAATGGGAAATTGAGAGAACATTGCATCTATTATCCACGTTCATGGAACTTATGCACGTCTTTGTGTTGCATTCAAACCGGCTGTCGGTAAAGAAACATCGGGCAAAGAGTATAACTCAACCATTATAGAGCAAAGTTGTAGAGGCGGATAGGTAGAAGGGGCTGCCGATAAGAGCTCATGACTATCATCATCTGCTTCTCTGATCAGCAGGCAAGGTGGGGCCTAGTCAGAGATGATCGTTGTCGTCGCCGGCGATTACCTTCGGCGCGCGATATTTATGAGCGATTACCGTAGTTTTTCCCGAGTCCGGGAACATTCGACGACATTCCGAATGAAATCGCCTCTAGTTCGACCGATCAATTAATGTGTCCAAAACTTCGACGATAAAATGGATTAATACGCCGTCAATCATCTCAAAATTGGAACTAGTTCCATCGAAAGAATATTAATGATGAACTTATCAAATATTTTTGTTAAATTTATCAATTACTAATGTTGAATTTATCATATACTTTTGTAGAATCGATCCCTAATGTACTTTTGAAGAATAATGTAATTAAATTGTCAATTACATTCAACACGTAAAAAAACGTCCACGAAGATCCACGCACACATACCTTAACCGCATCTTACACAGACTTATAATCTATTCGAATTTGATTTCTCCTCGAGAGCTTCCATATGAGGTGATTTCAAATGATGAAAGTGTCTCTAGTCTAAAGCGGCATCGTATTCCAGTAGTTGGTTTTAAAGAGAGCTTCAGAGTTATTGCAGCTTCGATAGCTGTTGATTTTGGCAAAGGGCTATTATCATCAGCATCCCTGATCAGGTAGAAAGGTAGAGAGGCTGCTACTGTTTATGTCTGATTGCCATACAAAATCAGTATTTCTGTTCAGTTGGGCCCATTGAGACAGGCCACTCTAAGTAGAGAGAGGGAAGGCCACCGTCAATGTTTGCGTCGAGGGAACCTCAAACAGTTTACTGACTTTGACCCTCTATGGGAAAGGGAGGGGAGGGGGGAGCGGTTCTGGTGGTGAAGAAGGGTCACCCACTCGGTGGCATGGCCTCAAGGAATCTTTGATCAATTACCAAGTCACGGACTTTGTAATTGACACTAATAGAGGACAAATTTGTAGCACTGAACTGAAAAATGAATAGTGGAGAGCGTTTGACCAAGCTACTCAAGCGCATAATTTTTTGTAACGTACGTGAATGTCTTGAAATTTGCTTCAACATATTCCCTAGTGAAGGATAGTAATTGAAGCGACGCCTCCTTAGCACAGTGTTTTCTGGACTGAAAACTAATACGATGAACATTTTCCATGCAAACGTAAGCGGTTAGGGCCGAAAAATGTTCCACCCGAATAGTTTTACCCGCGAAAATGACCGTGGATAATATTGATACAAGGGAAAACATTTACGATTGAGAAGTGAAAAAACCTTGAGCGTAAGTTGAAAAATTTAATTAAGGGCCTAAGGCGTTTTGCACCGCAAGTTGAAAAGACCGAATCGTTTACTAATTGCTAACCAGACGTCATAGACACAAGCCAGAGGCTTTGTACGAAAGGCATAAATTCGTACAACAGCACATGGTTCTCTCATAGATGTTCTCGCGGATAGTCGCGCACCTTGGTGCCCCCAACAGCATCAGGCGGCGCTTCGAAATCACGGCGGCGCTTGCCATACCCTTATAATTAAAGGCGGCGCTTCGACACCACCTAGTTGCTTGACATGCCCTTATAAGTGGAGGCGGTGCTTCGACACCATCTAGGTGCTTGCCATGCTCTTATAAGTAGAGGCGGCGCTTCGACACCACTTAGGTGCTTGACATGCCCTTATAAGTAGAGGCGGCGCTTCGACACCACCTAGGCCCTTGCTATGTTCTTATAAGTCAAGATCCAATAAGAAGGGTTACACGTACCACAAGAAATAAATACCATAAGCTCTAATCACTATGAATATTTTTAATCGTGTATTTCCCTCAAAAATTGATCCAATTAGTGACGAAGCTCGTAGCTAAACATATCGATACTATCAACATATGGTCCACAAACAAACTTCAGAACACGGTGCACGATAATTTGGGAGAACAGTATGCTGTAGTAGAACTCTTGGGGTGGATGGATGATTATTCATTTTATAGATCACTAACACTTATTTTAGTATTTTAGTATTTCTTCTTGCTTGGGCTCTATCATTTTTCTCTGCCCTTTTTTCATGGTGATAAATTTTGAATTTGTTATTATTATATGTATCGAGGTTGGTTGAGACAAGGTGACCCAGAGAGGGGAGGTTTTCGTGGGACCCGCGGGACTCGGGACCCAGGGTTTCGGGAACCCGGGGGACTTGGGAGACCAGGTGGATTTGGGGGGGTTCACTTGGACCTTTCTGGGGCCCCTTTGGGACCCTTTTGAAAAACTGTGGGACCCTTTAGAAGCCCCTCTGAATCCTGGAACCTCTGCTTCCCCCTCCCAGCGCTGTAAAACCCATACACAGAAAAATGTTTGTGAGATGCATGAGTAGAACAATTAACCATTACAGTCCGCGGATTGCTGGCGCAGAGGGCGAGGGTC
>SDVV010045713.1:0-10042 GCA_016164225.1 Gammarus roeselii
TATAGATTTATAAATATATATATAGATTTATAAATATATATATATTCGTTTGAGCAGCAACATTTTTTATTTAATTAGCTCTTCAATAAGGAGTCTTGTCTGCTAGCTGCAGTTGCTTTGCTGTGTTGGCACCCATTAAGTGATTTTCAGTTACACGGCTGATCTTATTGTGAGTGATCTCTGTTTTGAGTGATTAACTACTAGCTATCTATTTACTTGTAGAATGACAAAATTATTCTCTGTCAAGAGCTTCTGCAGACAATTGTGTGATGTTGCTTGCTCGGCTAGAGATCTAGCAATTTTTGGCAAAAAAAAGAAATAATGAAAATAATTATATACTTGTATTTAGTAATTTTCCTCAGAAATAAGAAATAATTAAAATAATTATATACATGTCTCTCTTCCTGTAGTTTTATAATTATCATACCATTCAATGTAGCTAAAAATCATTTAAAATCTCTGTGTAGTAGCTACTTGATAAAATTAGAAGTTTTTCCATTCAAAATTTGAAATCTTTTTGATGTCATGTTTTAGGTATAGCTATAAAAGATTTGCAACATGCATCATTGGCAAGGTTTCTCTTGAATGTTGTATATTTTAACCACCACATAGCAGGAGGGGTCCTGACCTCACCCACTCTTGTGTCACTCATCACAATGTCCGTGTCAACACAACACAACTTGGTGATGCAAGGGATTTATGCCTCAAACGGCCAATTATTTTTAGGTCTTACAAGTAATAGACAATGCTGGGAGACATGATCATTGTGCTATGTTTTTTTTTACTAAAACTACTGCCAGGCTGTTGAAGTTGTCTCAGCTATTTTAATCAAATTCACTAGAAGATAAATAAGTTTCATTCAAAAATCACAAGAAATTACTGCACTATGAATATAATAGGATAAACTAGAGTTGTGCCAAAGTATCAGTATCCATAGTGTAGCCCTGAAATAAGTGTTAGGTAGCTACCTTACTAATGCCTATTGCCTGTTCTTGCTATAGCAACTTGCAAGTATAGCAATCTGGGTTATGGATTTGATGAATGCATTTTTTTTAGCTAGCAAGAATGTAGGCTTGCTTTGCAATTTAATTGTTGCCAGGTCTCGTCTCTTTAGGGTGTGCGTGCGTTTAATTGTTGCTCGAATTTACTTTTGGCAGAAAGCAAACTTATTTTGTTCATTTTTGCTTTCAACTTAACACAAATAGAAATGATATTTCAAGTGAATGAGTTCATAAATAGAATCATGTAAATTGAGTTTTTTTTTCAATGTCCAATGTAACTAGTTATTTTTTCTCTCATTCGTCTCCCTAGATAATTTCATTTCTTGTTGCTCCAACTACACTATTTTCAAACATAACTTCAATAGCTGTTTGTCAATTTGGTTAGTTAGTTACAAAAAAATTTGCTAGCAGCATCAACAGCTGTGAAAATAGTGGTAGCTAATTTTAAACATTGGTGTTGAGGAAAAATTAATTGTGGTATTGTTGAAATTTTGGTGCCAACAATTTTCTGAGATAAACTAATGTCAGTCTCTTCACGTTTTGGCATTAGTGATTGCAACGCCACCTCACTTTTGCTCACGAATTGGCTATTAATAATTTACTGTTGCTTAAACTTTGTAAATAATATTTTTGGTGTGTGTCCCAGCAGCTTCCTCACTAACTAAATGGTCATTTAATTTGATTATCATCCTTAATATATTGTTGTGATATAATAAATGTTACTAGCTAATATATTTGCTAGCTAGCTACATGTTGTAGATTGAAAAAAAAACATTCAATGAGGTAACCAATCATTAAACTTTTATGGATCAATCTACTATGAGGTGCATTAAAATATTGGCTGGATGCTGGGTACCCATAAACGTTACTTCTATGCGGCATTATACAGGGTGAATCTGAATTAACTGACCCTTTTAATTTGTTAATAAATGGAAAACTAAGTACACTATGAAGTTGAAACTTGTTTTATTTAAAAGAACATTTTTATGGTAATATTGTATCCTAGTTACAACATTATCTTATTTAGTCTGCTAAATTTGTGTTTAATTATCAACCCTTAAATTTTCATCATGATTCGCTATAGCAAAGAAAAAAAGAGTGAGAATTCTGCAAACCTACATGGGGACAATGTCAATAACAGAAGCTCAACGTGATTACAGGATCCATTTCGAAACAAGAATCAGTCCTTCAAAAAACACAATTAAATTGCTTTATCGAAAATTTGCCGATGCCGGGAATGTTAATGACGAACAACGATCTGAAAAAAAAGGTCAATTCAAACTGAAGACGTAATCAAAAGAGTTGCTGTAAGCATTACAGATAATCCTAAAACCTACACTAGAAAATGTGCTTCTCAATTAACCATTTCTCAATCGACATTATGCCGCATTCTGAAAAAGGACTTTAAGTTGAAGCCCTACAAAATTCAGTTGACTCAACAGTTATTGCCTAATGATCATTACCAACGTCTTGGATAATCCGAATCCTTTCTTTGTTTGTGCAAGGATGCCACTTTCATCGAAAACATCATTTTCTCTGAAGAAGCTCACTTTCACTTAACTGGTCATGTAAACAATCATAATTCCTGAATTTGGAGCCATGAAAATCCATGCAAAATACAAGAATGACCATTGCATTCTCTTCGTGTTACTGTGTGGTGCGGAATATCAGCTTCACCTGTTTATGGACCTTACTTTTTTGAAAATGATAACGCAACTGTAACACAGTCGCTGGTGAATGGTACGTTCGATGATAAGAGAGTTTCTTATTCCAGAACTTGAGAGACAAAATGTTCACCACACGTGGTTTAACAGGATGGAGCCACCGCCCATACGGCAAGAGAAACGATGGCATTGTTAAAAGATTGCTTTCCAAATCATTTGATTTCAGGATTTGGTGACATTCTTTGGCCCCCTCGTTCTCCCAATTTGACCCCATGCGACTTTTTCTTATGGGGCTACCTCAAGTCACAAGTTTATGTAACAAATCCATCTAATTTACAAGAACTTAAAAACAACATTTATCATGAAACAGCTACACTCTCACCAGAAACACTAATGAAGGTTATGAAAACAATGAAGAAAAGAACCCTATCATGTCAAAACAACGGTAGCTGTCATTTGAAAGATATTCTATTCAAAAACTAGGAAACAATATTACCATAAAAATGTTCTTTTAATCAAACCAAGTTTCAACTTCATAGCGTTCTTAGTTTTTCATTTATTAACAAATTAAAAGGGTCAGTTAATTCAGGTTCACCCTGTACTACATTGGGCATTTATATTGATAGGCCCAGCTAACTACTGAATATAAAATAATTCAGTCTGTTATAGCAAGCTATTATTTCACCTAGTTACTGCAAATTGCTATCAGTTGCAATTGTTCATCAGTGATTGTTTGCTTTAAATGACAAAACTTTCTACACTGGTGGCTCTCAAACAAGAACAAAGCTGACTCCTGCTAAGCAAGGCAGTTGACTAATTTCATCAATGAGCTTTTTGTAATAATATTTTTTTATCTCTTTGCAGACAGCATGCCTTCTGATGGCAAGCTCCTGGTCCTTATCAACCCACATTCAGGGCCAGGGAAAGCCTATCAAATTTTTCGAAAACAGGTGAATCACAAAACTATTACACACAGCTACATTAAAAACTGAATTTTGCATATGCTTAGCCTATTGTTTTGTGGCTACCTTCCACTTACTCTTGCAACTGTGGTCACACCTACTTGGAGTTTTTCATGTTTGCGATGCTATATTAGATTTTTTTTGTGCAATGTATTTTCTTTTTTGCGCTAGCTACTTCATAGCTTGTTATTTATATTTGACATGTTTTTTTTTTGTATCTAGTCTGTTACTCAGTCATGTGGTCAATCAATCAATGAAATGTTTATCATGATGTAAACACTGACTTGGCAGTAGCTTGATAATTTGACAAGCATGGAAATATGCCTTGCTCATGAACAGGTTGTGCCAGTGTTGAGCGAGGCTGGCACAGTTTATGATGTGATCATCACCCAACGTGCAAACCACGCACAGGAACTGATGCAAGGGCTGTCCCTGCACCTGTACCAAGCTATTGCAGTGGTGGCTGGCGACGGCCTACTCTATGAGGTAAGAGACTTACTTGCTCATTGTTGTGGTGGCAAGGAATGGCCTTCTCTACTCATTCCAGCGGTGAAATACAACAGTCTGCTCTATGACATCAGTGACCTGCTCATTTCTGTGGTGGCAGGAGATGGCCTGCTCTCTGAGGTCAGTGACCTGCTCATTTGAAGGGTCGCTGATCAGTGCTGAGCCGATGCCTCAAGGAATGCCTGCTGAATTGTACATTACTGTGTCACTACTGTGGCAGTATCAGTTTAATGTAATCAGATGTAACTCTAGGTCCAGTCCATGATTTGATATATATCTCCAATGGTAAGATGAACGAAATAAAAGAACCACAAAGATTGAAATGCATTCTTTCTGTTGTAACATTCAACTATTTTTAACATTTGGCAAACAATGCATAGCTATTATATAGCGCTTTGAAGCGGTCTCATTGGTTAGCTTCTGCATGGAATGACCCACCGCTTGGCATCTTCTAAGGTCTACAATGGGCTAGGCAGCCGCCCTGACTGGCTGACGGCACTCAGCATCCCCATGTGTATCGTGCCAGGTGGCTCTGGCAATGGACTCGCCAAGTCCTTGGCCTACTGGAAGAAGTAAGTTGGCAAGCGTTCTCTTCGGAACGATTTTGTTGTATTGCTGCCCTTATGTTTGTTTGTAGCTAAAGACAATGATAACTCTGTTGCATTCCTGGTAGGGATGCACTAGATAGTGTTTTTGACGGATACCAAATATCCGGCCAACTTGCATGACCGGTTATCCGGTATCCAGTATCTGACCAGATATCCTGTATCTGCCCCAGATATCCTGTTGAGTTATTTTCTATAGGTAACTTCTTATCCTTTGAGTTTTAAGTTAAATTTCTTTAATCCTCAATATGTCTTTTTTTACAGATTGTTAGATTGATAACTTGATGTAAGGATTTAATTACAAATTTTTGATAACTTGATGTAAGGATTTAATTACAAATTTTACATCCTCAAATGTCAAGTTTGTGTTCAGTTGTAAAGTTTGAACTGTAAATTCTTTTTTTGGTTAGTTACTTTTCAACTTGCAAGTTCTGTCCATTAAATATCTGAGTGCACCTCCAAGTTTGGTGAACTCTGACCAACTGTTAGTGCAGCAGGACAGATATTCACTGACAACAGCAATAGGTTGCTCGCATCAAATGCTGAGAAGCTTATATTTTTGATGAAGAACATGTAGCATGTGAATTTCCAAGCCTCTTAATAATTGAAGTATTAGCTAGCTATTGACTGTTTATTATTTGGATTTTTTTGAATCTGAACAATTTCATTTGAAGATATGAATTTGTATTTTTCAACTTATAGTATTGGAGAAATATTGACTGTTGACTAGAAACCATCAAGTTGCTACTAAAATATTAAAATCAGATGATACTTTTTTATTCTGCTAATTATTGTATTTTTTTTTGTTTGGAGACTAGTTTGACTGCATGTGAATTCTGAAATCTGAATTAGGACAAGTAATGTTGTTACTTCTTGGTGTTACTAAGTCAGTAGTCACTTGTCTGTCTCTAGTCTCATTCTCAGTACTGTACTGTTGGTGTGTCAAATATAAATTTTATTAATTTTAATTTCTGATGAATCAGATAGTGAATAGATATTAGATTCTTGATGGGTAGCTAATATTTATTGACTCAATTCAGTATTATTCTAACTTTCTAATTTCATTGAGATATAGCCATATAGGGCTTATCTGTGACTGCATGTCTAAATCATAATGAGTAATTACTTACAAGTAAGTAGTAACTACCTAAAATTTAAATCTAATAAGTCAAACAAAGTCATAGGTCTGGTTTTTCAACTGTTCTCATTTCCATTTTTGTATATATTTTTCACCTATTCATTATTGAGTATTCAATTTGTGCAAAGTATAATTTCAATTAATCTGGAAACTGTTTTTTTTACTGTAGTCTGTAGTACTAATATAGTCTACTGTCTAGTAGTAGTAAATGTGCTGTACCTATTGTATTTAATTGTTGTATTTGTTGAATTTGGTTTTTAAATAAAGGAACATGTGTGTACACATTTTGTTTATAGAATATACTTTATGTACAATAAAGTATGGAGCACAGAGACACAAACTTTAGAGAGTTGGGTATGGGTAGATAGTAGATAGGGGAGGAGGAGGACGTATCCATTAATATTTCCATATATATAGTTTAATTAGTTTATACAAATTGTAATTCAACTTTTGAAATGTATTTGATTACTTGATTAGTAATCACTTATTGGCAAAATAGAATTATTTACTTGTGTGAATAAAAAAAATGATATTTTTCTAGAAGTATTTAAATATCCAGTATCTGGCAAGGTATTAGAATGATATCCGGTCTCCAACCGTATAGTAATAAATGGCCGGATAGTGGATACATTATCCAGTATCCCTGGCAACCCTAATCCCTGGTCTATAGAATTTGATCAGGTAGTTAGCTACGTTGCCAATAACTGGACAAAAGGCCTGATGCAAACGTTGTTATGATTCTGTTGTGTTCTTTTTTTTTTCCTGCTGCAAGGTGTGTGGCTAGTCTGTTCAATATGATACTAAATTTGAAGTTTGGTTTCTTTATCTGGCATTTCTGGTGGCCGCAGTGGCATTCCCATTGATGGGGCTGCTGTTTGCCGCGGCAGTGGTGCGGGTGGCCGCATAGGTGGTGCTGCGAGTGTTCGGTCCATCAATTGTTGAGGGTCTCAGCAGTCGTCTGTCTCCCAGTTTTCATTGCTGAGGATTGGCCAGGTAAATGTCAATAGTCTTACAAACAAAATAGATTTTATTTCAGATTTTTTTTTTCAGAAAATAGGCTGAAGGTGCTTGTGGTTGGTGAGGCTGGGCTTGCAAGCTTGGTTTTCTCTTCCTTTGTTGAGGCTCATAAGTTTTCTGCTGTAAGAGGAAATTTGCAACTGGAGTAAGAAAACACAGTGTTTGTATGTATTTGAAAAAATCACTGAAGTACGAGGAGGTTAATCTGGACTTTGCCAAATGTAGCAGCAGTTTTTCTGGTTCAACTTGATTTGTGGATTTTGGCTGTTTATAGACCTCCATCATATGGTGATCAGGAAAATCTTGATCTGATAAGTGATATTAGTGACTTCTGTGTTGGTTGTGAGATGGTCTTGTTGGGGGATATAAACCTGCTCTTGGTGTAGTGGTTGGATGACTTGGTGCAGGAAGAGAATGTTAACTTGAAGGATCAACTGTTTTTGAATTGCTTTGCATCTTGTGGCTTGCATCAGTGGGTGAGGGAGCAAACTTTTCTTTTGTCCGGCAACATTCTGAATTTATTTTTTACAAGTGAGCCAGATCGTGTTGGTGATGTTGTTGTTTTGGCTCTTTTTCCAAGGTGTGCTCACTTGCCTGTTATTCGTGATTATTTGTTTGTGAATGTCTTGGAGCCTGATGGTGCAAGACACCAAGCTCGGAAGTATTCTTATCACCAGGGTAACTATGGTGCTATTTCCAAAGCATTGTCAAGAATTTATTGGCCTCATGAATTTGTTTACCTGGGTGTTTGTGAGGCATGTAGTTCCCCACTATACTGAGGAGGCTGATAAACTTACATGCACCTCTTGCTGGAGACTTGCTTAGGGTACCATGGTCTGTGAGGCCTCCCCACGAGTCGAAGGTGAGGAGAGCAAATGCGTGGGATGAGTAAAAGATTTCAAGAAGGAAGTTAGCAGAAATGATCAAAATACTTTGGAGTCACTAGCTATCTTTCTTGATCTGAACTGTCAATTTCGAAATTATGCTTTATTCAGCCAATCTTAGTACAAGGAATACCCCATGCATCAGTATAGCGACTCCCCAAAGCTGTTCCATGCTTATATAGAAAGGGAGAAGAAAGGTCATCTTGGTGTTGGACCATTTGGTAATGCAGGTGGACAGCTGGTTTACGATCCACTGGAGATGGCTGAGCTCCTGTCATCTGCCTTTTCTGACGTATATAGAGAAGATGTTTCTCCCAATCCTGCTCCTTTTCAGTTATTTGATGGCAAAATTAGCAAGTTTTCCGTAAGGTCTCCGAATGTCTTTGACGTTCTGGCGGGGCTCAATGTTAGTTCAGCAATGGGCATGGATGGACTCCACCCAAATTGCTGAGGGATTGTGCTGTGCAATTGACACAGCCTCTTTTCATAATCTTTGACCTTTCTCTGCATAGTGGAATGCTCCTTGATGCATGGAAGAGTTCATTGGTGATTCCAATTTGTAAAAGTAAATCTAGATATGATCCCCTCAACTGTCAACCAGTTAGCCTTACCTCTGTTTGTTGCAAGTTGATGGAGAGAATTGTTGCTGCTGATTGGGTGAACTATTTAGAGTTTTACCAGCTCCTTTCTTCCTGACAGTTTGGATTTAGGAAGGCTAGATCAACAGAGGATCAGATGTTGCTGGTCTATTCGGATGTAGTCAAGTCTGTTGATGCTGATTTGGTTGCAGATATGGCCATGCTTGATTTTTCAAAGGCATTTGATGTTGTTTCCCATCCCATATTGCTTCTGAAGTTGCGGGCTCTTGGAGTTCCTGGTGAGGTTGTGTTGAGGTGGATTGGTAGTTTTCTTCATTCTCAAATTATGTGTGTTGGCGTTGATGGAGTGAATAGTGAGCCAAGGGATGTTCTGAGTGGGGTTCTGCAGGGTTCAGTCTTGGGACCAGTCCTCTTTCTCATATAGCTATGTTAATTTTTTAACAGACGGCCTTGTATCTAAGTTTGGCGCATTTGCTGATGATTTTGAAATTTATTTGTCTTTCCAACGTCATGATGATGTTGTTGGTGGTGTGCCTGCTTTGTGGGGAGACCTTGACAAAGTATTCAAGACTGCATCTTCATGGAATTTGTCATTGAACCCTTGCAAGTGTTTTGTTTTATGTTTCAGAAGACGTTTTGCTGGATGGACTGGTCCCCGTGCAGAGGCTGTTTACACTCATGGGGGGGCTCGTTTGGAGTTTGTCCAAGTTCATCGCAATTTAAGAGTTTATGGAGATCTTGGTCTTGAGTTCATGGCTATGTCAGAGAAGTTGTGAGACGAGCTGCTGGTCTTCGTAGTGATGAACAGAAGCCCAAATTTCATGGTCACATTCGTTGTGGCACATGTCAGGCCCATTCTTCATTACTGCTCCTGTGTGTGGAATCTTGGTTATGTCCAGGATGTGAACTTGCTTGAGTTTGTTCAGAAGAGGATGACCAAACAGGTGCATGGTCTGTCTGAGTTGTCCTACCATGACAGGCTAATGGCTCTTAATTTGCTCTCAATCAAGCAAGGGCAGGTTACTGAGAAGTGACCTCATAAAGTATTGGAGAATCCTATGTTGTCTCTTACCTTTGTCTCTTACCTTTATCTCTTACCCTTGTTTCTTACCTTTGTTTCTTACCTTTGTAGATGCATACGTACGTAGATGCATACGTACGTAGATGCATACGTACGTAGATGCACACGTACGTAGATGCACACGTACGTAGATGCACACGTACGTAGATGCACACGTACGTAGATGCACACGTACGTAGATGCACACGTACGTGGATGCACACGTACGTAGATGCACACGTACGTAGATGCACACGTACGTACATGCACACGTACGTGCATGCACACGTACGTGCATGCACACGTACGTGCATGCACACGTACGTGCATGCACACGTACGTGCATGCACACGTACGTGCATGCATACGTACGTGCATGCATACGTACGTGCATGCATACGTACGTGCATGCATACGTACGTGCATGCATACGTACGGGCATGCATACGTACGGGCATGCATACGTACGTGCATGCATACGTACGTGCATGCATACGTACGTGCATGCATACGTGCGTGCATGCATACGTGCGTGCATGCATGCATGCATGCATACGTGCATGCATGCATGCATACGTGCATGCATGCATGCATACGTGCATGCA
>SDVV010045714.1:0-10042 GCA_016164225.1 Gammarus roeselii
AGTAGATTGCGATGCACTCGCAGCAGCCCGACGAGCCTTCTTGAGCCCCCCGTGCAACCTACAACGCCTGCTCACAGAAACGGAACACCGGAAAAAACTGATCGCTTTTGGAAAACACACAGGCCTCTACGAGGTAGTGTAAAGGTAGCAAGGTTTGAATCATCTCCGATCCCGAACTCTCTGTCCTCCCTGCGCACTAATTGAAATTTTTTACTTTAACTTCGTGCACAAAGCTGCGCAGAATCACCGGACCGTCGTGATAGAGAAGAAGCCCTCAGTGACTACACGTTGGAGCTCCGGCGGAGAACGGAGAGAGCTGCTACCACCCCTCTACACAAGAACAACTGCGACTGCAAGCAACCTGCTATTCATATTTTTTTTTTTAGATTCAACTCTCTAGATATCCGTTATTTAGTAAGATTTGTATGTTCTAGGCCTACTCTGTACCCGCGCCAGAGTTACTCCTTTAAAATTGTTAAATTTATTTTCACGTTAAACTTTCTTTGTAGCCGCATCACATTTGCTTGGTGCCTGTGTCAAATTTATTGTGTTACTTTGTTACTTAGATACTTTTTTAGACCAACTCTAACTACGTTTAAACCTGCTGTGACTGCGTTTAAACTGCTCTTAAACTCTTAATCTACGCGTCACGTAATTCACAACTCTTCGACCGCCCTACGGGGGAGTCTGCATTAACTTCGCGTCGGGACTCCGGTGGAACATGAAAGCAGATAATAAGTGACTCACGTTGAGGCTCTGGTGGAAATGGGGCTCAAATCAAATCTACGTTAAACCTACTCATACAGATACACTAGGCCGCATCGCCCAGAAAAGAGGGGTGGCCGACGGTAAACGCACCTCATACGCTCACACTCAGACAGCTTAACCTTTTAGCGCTAACGGGTCCGGCCGGTAACCCCGCAACACACTTTGGGTCACAAGAGCAGTCCGAGGATCTGTTGTCAGCAGCAGGGTCCGACAGTTTTCACTCGTTCACCCCTACTCTGAATCTACGTTAAACCTACTCGTAATTTACGCTGCACATACTCTGCCTCTCTTCAACTTCGCGTTGGGACTCCGGTGGAAAACAAAATCAAACTACCACTACTACTACGAAGCGGTCTAAATCACAAACAAATGTGCAAGTGAGGCTGTCTATCCACCCCATTATGCACGGAGATAACCATACATTTACAAAGATACGCGTCAACTCTTGAGCGCGGTGGTACGCGAATACGCCACAATTCAAATATCTACAGATTTCATCTTGACAAGACTATTTTTGCACGCAAGGCCGTGCGAACTTACCTGATTTAATGACTGTCGCAGTTTCCGGGGAGCCTATCATGACATACTTATTTTCGAGTGGAAATGAGGCTAAAATCAAAAAGCAATGATCAACTCGTTAAGACGATTTTGTCGAATGAGAATTAAATTGCACAGACTTTGTTTACAAAATTTATTGAATACACTTTTGAACAGTGCACAACCAGTCACTAAGTAAAGATAATATGAACCGGATGTTTTCCAACACAATGACGAACAATTTGAGAGCATTTATTTGAGATAAGAGATGAGCTTCGTACAAAAGTGAGCCGGCCTATCTATTGTTGATGAAGAGAAGAGTGTTGCGAAGTGGGCGACACAGGAGCGGCAGGGGTGGTGGCGGTGGTGCGATCAGTCAGTTCAGTCCGCGCCGCGGTGGAGGGAGGCCGACACACGTCGAGCAGAGTAGCTCGGAGCGTTACAAAGAATAACACATAGAAGGGACAATGAGCCCCAGCTAGATGGGGGGCCCAGCAGACGATGTTGCCAGGTGTACGATGAGAAGGGCTTTAGAAGCCAGACAGTTCGGAGAAGGCTTGATCCATCTCATCGGCAATATTCTTATATTTCTCTTTCTCATTAACGAGCTCATCTGCAAGAAAGCGTGTTTTATTGCACCCAGCCCGAGTCCCGCTCTCATCGCACCCTCAGTTCGGGTAAATGTTGCACAAAATATATATTGAACAGGTGACGTTGAGTCAAAACAAAGCTATAAATAGTACATCATTTTTTTTATTCTTTAAAATCAAATAATATATTTTATATCAATTATTTGTTCTTAACATTAACATATCCATATTCGAACATAAATATTAACCCAAAATGTATTAAAAACTGGTTCGTTGCCCGGCTAATTTAAGCCAAATAAAAGGTATCGCAAAATAAAATTTACGTAAGTTATATACGGAAAAAATATCAAATTTGATTATCTTAAGTGAGGAGCATTTCTGCTCAAACTTGGTAGTAGAATAAATTGAGGCATTAGTAAAGGCCTGTTGTTGTTGGCGTAGTGCAGCAGCAGGGCCAGCAGCCAGGGACTGCTGGCTGGCAGGAAGATATGGTGTTGCAGGAGTAGCTTAGCAGAATATTTAGTAGCCAGAAAGTTCGCTGAAAGTCTGATCCAATTCGTCCGTAATGGACTTGTACTTCTCTTTCTCGTTAACCAGTTCGTCTGCAAGAGGTGATAAAGGTTGAACAGCAAACGAACAAGCGGTTTCACAATAAATCGACAAACAGAGACAGAACGGTGACGATAACGAACAGCAGGTGGTACGTCACAAACTCACAGGGGGGATGGGGCGCTCATTACCTCGTCCGGGCAGTGACGGGGCGCACTTAACCCCGTCTAGAGGGACGGCGGCGCCCAACAACCCCGTACAGACACTGAATCATTCTCTCGCAACCGGCAGACACATAGCTACAAGCTGCTAGCAAGAAAGTTGCGTTGACTGCACATCGAAGTAAAGTAGGAGTAGTTTAGAAATCGGTACAAAATTACTCGCGCCATCATCACAACACTGCAGCAGAAAGGAGAGTTAGCTAGCGTGAAGTAGGATAAGCTTTCAAAACAGTTGCCAACGCAGCGTGAGCACATTTGCTATGCCAATGTGTAAATCTGTCACAGCTTGCATTCACACTATCAGTCCGAAGCATACGTAGCCCCTGCACACGAGGGCTCTGTACAGTGGTGGGAGGAACTGGTCGCACGCTTATAAGGCTTCCTAACCTAGCGCAATATTTATGGTAAAAATAATTTCAATGATAAAACCACTTTACATTACATCGACTACAATTCCATAGCGCTCACTATTTAAAAATTGAAATGGCAATTGAAGCTTTTAATCGCCTCATTTCGCAATCAACTGGTTAATGGTAAGAAAAGTTACCATGGAAATAACCAAGAACAAGTCCTACGTAATGGTCATTAAGGCATCAAATGAGTGTTAAACAGGGACTGGAAAGCCTTTTTTACAATAGAAATAAGTTGTATGATCAGCATGATCACGGAAGTTTGTGAGAGTGTTGGCACGCGCCGAGAGCAGACATGTGTTCGTCGATGATTGCTAGATAATACAAACGCTGTTAGAGGCAGCGATTGGTGGTGAAACACAGGCACGACCACTCTTAGGAGGCCGGTGTTAGCAGGGCAGGAAGCGAGCCACGCGGCGGTGGCGCGTAGGGTGGCAGTGGTGAGGGCGGCCGACGATACGCCGTCAGTTGGCAGTTACCCAGCAGTTGTTAGAGCAAGGGTGTCAATACAGAGGGGCATAGGAAGAGCCAAGCAGTTTAGTACTGCTTTGAGAGTGTAGAGTGTCAATGTAGTGACTTGGATGGGAGTGTCCAGTCAAGTAGCCATGTGATGGTAGAAGAGGAGGGTTATGCAACCGTCCCAGAGAGGGTCGGTGGATGATAAAGAGCTGGCGTGTTTAGTAGCCTGACATCTCTGTGAAGGTCTGATCAAGCTCGTCAGTGATGGACTTGAAGCGCTCCTTCTGGACCACCAGTTCGTCTGTGAGGGGCGGCAGGCGGGGAAGGAGGGCAAAGAGAGAGAGTTAGTCGCCTGCAGCACACAGAGAGCAAACACGGGAGGGTTAACACGGAACATAACGCTACACAATAACACGGTTCAAATATTACAGTTGGGAACACAGTAGGATACTTGGGGAGTTAAAGGTCTGTTGACGAGGGTAGGTGTAAACATTCAACATTTATGGAGATATTAGTTCCAATGGAGCAGTTGAAAACAAAAGGAGGCTGGCGTTAAATTTTTGAAGAATATTCTTGCGATTACTAAATGTTCAGTCTCAAAAGTGAAAAGCCAAATGTAATTTTTTCAATTGCTCCTTGTAAACCACCAAAATCAAACTTTTTTTTATTCATCAACACATTTTTTTAATTACGAGGTTAAAAAAAAGAGGATTCCAACTATCAGAAACTAAACATCAAAAAATCTTTAAAATAGGTAAAATCGAAGTTAACTAAAGAGCCTTTGAGCAGCTGGTGAGCCACACAGACCAGGGTTGGCCAAAAGGGTTATTGCCCTTCACTTGCGCTCTCCCTCCACATTTGGCACCGAGCTCATAAACAATGACTGCAAAGAACGACTATTGCCGTTCGTATTTAGCCTAAGGAGTGACCGGGCCTCCTCCTTATCACGTCTCAGACCTGTTCGAGCGTGCCAACAAGTATCCAGAGCAGGGCTGCGGAGCAGACTCCTACATGTTTTGTATGGTCTGCAGTGTGGCTTCCATGTCTGCTTGCAGGATTCTGTAATTCTCCTTTTCTGCCACTAAACTATCTGGAACACATCAAACAAAACACATGCAAAATTAAACAAAAATACAATACTCATCTTGGCTCATTCGGAAGGAAAATTTTCCCCAATTGTTCTTTGCGGTGGGGTCAAAACTACGAAAAACATTCGGAAATCCTCGAGAAAAAATACAAAACAAAACAACTAAAAAATAATCAAACCAAAAAATGTCAGACAAATCCCCGTGGAGTATATTATAGCGAACATACCCGTTGAATCGCAACCAACTGCCTGCCGTGGGGTCATCCATTCATTGCAAGTGTCACCGGCTACTAACAGATGATGTCTCAACATTCAAGAGTTGCATCAGACGCTATATAGCTACAACAATATACGGTTATATAATTTGCGCACGATCTCTTGCATGAAACACACAATCGTACGATTCTATGTTATGAAAGCAGGTAACTCTAATGTTACAATTTTAGGAACCGAAAATAATTGGGACCAGTGACATTAGTATCTGAATTTGATCCTAAAACAGATTCGATATCTTCATCTCCGAAACTTGAACAGTTGGTAAGCGGATCTTTCAAGATTAACGGTTGACCCATAGCAAGTTGGTGACTAATGAAGCAGTAGTGCTAAAATAATTACAACTGAATACTTTGAGCGAAAACAGAATGTAAAAGTGCTGTAACTTGGGACAAAAAAGTGAGCAGAGAAACGAATGGTGAACGGACAAAGCAGTTATTGAAAGCGTACAACGCAAAAAACAGTAAGGCTCGAGTAGAGTGAGTGCCAAGAGAGGAAGACAGGTAACATGGTAGCTGGAGGCTGCTGTGTTCTCTATTTATACCAGGGTTGGGTGAGAGGGGCTCCAACTGGCGACGTGCCAACACCCGAAATTGCTGAGTAGTGCGTGCGCCTTGAAACTAATTTAGTAAACATTGATGGCTGCCTAGAGCAGAACAGTCTTTGCTGGTCAGCTGAGACGACAAATAGGTTTGAAACTCATTACTAACATTGAAAAAAAGTCACTACGTTTAGAGCAAACGAGATCGAGATGGCAAGTTTAGTAAGCGTGAAGCCAAGGGAGACGTGCCTCAAGGGGTCGTCACCATGCGCAGTTACTCTTGCTTATCTTGGCAAGAGCTCAGTTAGGAATGGCTGCAGCCTAGGGAGCCCCATGACAGGTAAGGTATGGGCCGGCATGTGTTGTAATGTGTACCGAGTTAGGGGAAGACGTCCATTGGGTCAGCTTATCAAGCCTAAGTGAGAGGTTTGCGTTACTAGCGTATCAATACGTCCTGCTCGGTTAGTGAGGGCAGGCCCGCAGCGGCTCGGTTGGAATGAGGGCAGGGCCGCAGCTGCTCGGTTGGAGTGAGGGCAGGGCAGCAGCTGCTCGGTTGGAGTAAGGGCAGGGCCGCAGCTGGATTGGTTAGTTTACATACACACGAGTGGGGGGACATCTTCGGCAATTAGAAGCATGCATTCGTAACTTTAGGCGAGGTCTTCCTTCAGCGAGTAAGTTCTCATTGAAGGACACGGGTAGAGAGAGGGTTCCCAATTGATGATAGGCCAATGATGTCAGCTCGAACCACCTGGCATTGATTGAAGGTCGGCCGACGACGATAGCCTATCGATAGTAGCGAGGGACGTACAGCACCGCGTGTACAACTAATGCAAAAGGGCTCTACTAGCAAACACTTCCATGAAAGGTGGATGAGAGGGGCAGCTAGACTAGGGGAGATAACAGAGGTGATGGCACGGTCAGTTCAGCTACCAAATAGTTAGTTGATGTGCATTAAATAAAAAGTTATTGGCAAGAAAAACGTACTTGTGAGGTGTTAATTCTATACAAAAAAACTGGAATAGCAACTATGTTGACAATAATTATAGATTTATTTAGCTAATGTTTTAGTCGTTCTAGTTGAGAATTTTGCGGTGTCAAAGCGGCACACGCTTCCTTCCTTGAGCCCGCAACCCACACGGCAGTCACCAAAACACTCGTTCAGTCAAGCAGCTCCGTTGGGAGGAGCCGAGCTGATCAACACTCTCATCACTCACTAGACCGACTAGATTGGGAGGCAACGATGTCTAACGATCTAGGGGATGGATGCTTCTCCTGCAGAGACTGGCGTGCATCACCCGGGAGTGACATGCGGCACCACAGAGGAACCCTACTCGACGCTAGCCTCGCACCGTCTCAACACACGTCACCCACCCATCAACCGGGCCGGCCGAGGTGCGAGGAGCTTCTCATGAGAAACAGGGTCGGCCAAGTTGTTCATGTCACCACAACTCGTGGTCGCAAGATTTCAAGTCGTGACGACACAGTAACTTAGAGGCGGCCCACGCAAATAGAGAAGCGATACCGAGGTGAGCTGGACTGACAAGTGGGGCCACGTTTGTCGAGCGGCCGAGCAGCGTACAACAAAGGACATGGCCAACAGACATCACTCAACAGGTGGTCAAAGGTAGACCATTGCGCTAAAGAGAGCTCTCTTTGACTTGTAAAAAAAATGCTTCCTGAGTGAATGTATACTTGTTGCATTGAAGCTCAATGATGCTGATCAAACTGGCATGCCTTAAGATTGATATGAAAACGTTTTAATCTGGTTGGTTGAGTCTCTAATTAATATGCAAGGATGCTAGTTGAGTGAAGTGTGTCGCAGTCCGTTGATCAGCCCACCACGCAGGCGGCCTCTAATGATGGTAACGAGGAGTCTAACGAACCACTACTCCTAGCAGGCCCAACAGCAAACAGTGACACGGACAACAGGTAACAAACACAGACAACTGAGGAGGGAGATGCACAATATTATCATGAGGTACGGTGCAGCATAATATAAAACAATATTGCAACTTGCGCTCTACATAAAGAGGAACTAAATACAATTTTAAAGCTCATTATTGATTTATCAAAAAATTATAGTTTCAAATAAGATTATTAGAAGAAACAATATTGAACAGCAAGAACACTTAATTGGCAAGCTAATGACCTATATTTCAAAATAAGCGAGATCAATATTAGACAATTAATCAATATTAGGAATAAGCAATAAGCTATGGTTTGGTTGTATCTATGTATCGGTGTTAGTGTGAAGACGAGTGTGGTGCGACTACAGTGTGGCTGGAGGGCGATGAAGTGTAGCTGCTGCTGGGGGTAAGCTTGGCCCTCGACTGATCATGGAAGCAGACACACAGGGGAAAATATACAATGAGATGGATAAATGCGATACTTAGTTAACTAGATCAAGAACCGGGACTGCAGCAAAGGCGCGACGACGAAGGACCTAGCGAGTGTTCACGGATACCCGGAGAAACTGGAAACTCGAGATGAAGGATGTGGAGCCGTGAACCTAAAATTATAACCGCGAGACAAGTGAATCAATGATGGTTTCGTTTAGTGGTGGCAGAACGGCAGACCGCGAAAGGCTAGACCCGGATTGGTCCAAAGGACTGACTTACCAATGCTCACAGTTTATCTTGCAAATGCTGACAACGAAAACGGTACGGTCACACCAGTATATTGATTAGTGAGAAAACAAAAGATCGTTGGCGTTCAAGAAGCTAGAATTTCAGGAGAAGAAGAGGTAAGGCAAGCCTTAAAAACCGATCCTTGACACACCAATGGTAGTAAAAATAAAATCTTGAAAAAAGTGATTGTAGAAAAATTCTGAAGCTCGTGTCAAAAGCCAAATTATAAGTTACTGTAACACAAATGAACCGCACTAGAGAAATAAAAGAACAAAAGAAGCCTATAAACAGATAGCTGTCTGTAAAATATGTAGCTGTGGAGAGCTGGTCAAGAGCTGTTCTCGAGAGGAGGGTTTGCGCCTCAAGTATTCCTCGATTGACTGAATACCACGAGTTCTGGGCAAATGAGAGCGCCCCTATGGGCCTCAGATGACATTATAAACGGCATTGCATTGGAAAGGAGAGAAGATCCGCGAGGGCGGCCGTAGGACGGGCTGGACATTAGTAGTTAAGTCGGGTAAGAGTGACCGCGACTGATCGAGCTATGTTGCTGTTGGCGCCTGGCACAAGGGAGGAATCAAGTATTGACCGGCTGGGAACACCCCTTGGGCACAACAGGACACTCTCATTGAGCACACTAGTAGAAACAACAGGGCCACGGTGTATGGATGGAAACAACGGCTGCTGGAAACTAAAGAACAAAAAGATGCATGTGTAACGAACGGCGCTCTTCAGGGAATGACGCAAGACATCATCGAGGATGACAGTAGAGTGTGTGAGTGTTGGTCGTAGCAGTGTGCGATGGGTGTGGGAGTGTGCAGTGTGGGGCTTGAGTGTGTACTGAGGGGGCGGGAGCGAGTAGTGTGGGGGCGGCAGCCGGAACCGCACCACTCTCCCAGCTGACATACCTTCCAGCCTGTCGACTTCCTTCTGGAGTTTCTGGACGGACCTCTCGGCGAACTCAGCGCGAGCCTCAGCCTGTGGGGGAAATGGTGGGGGGGAGGGTGGCAGTTGACGTTGTAGTGAGACGAGGGAGGGTGAAACGAGAACAGATTAATACATTTTTTTTGGAGAGGAGCAAAAGAGGTATATATCCAGCTCATGAACCAACGATCGGTAAATAGAGAATGTACATCAGATTCATAAGCCAACATTATTGTTCAGGATTTTTTTATCTCAATAGAACGAAACATGCATTTTTTGTTTGAACGAAGCGTATTTATGAAATCAAAATATATAAATATTCATCACAAACCGCGCCACGGTACTAATATATACGAATCAGATCGGGTCTCTGAGACTACAACTAACGCATGCAGAAAGTCTGACCGAAGCCACTTCCTCTGAACGGGGCTTAGGAAGCGATAACCCGCGGAAAAGGGGCGCGGTACAGCCATGTGCAACCAACGCCCCCTAACGATTGATTAGGCAAACATTAGTGCGAGCCTCGCTCCATGCACTCTGGACGGATGGCACCCACACACCAGCGGCCACTGCAGGTACAGACCATCGCCCGTCACTACCTGGAGGACGAACCAAGTAGTTGGGCTTCTGTTTCTAGTTACGCTGGAGAAGGGTGGCTAGACCACTTCTCATTGGGCCACTGATGAAAAACCCAGAGGGGGGGGGCGGTGTAGCCAGTCTCGAAGGCAGTCATTCTTAGCTGATTTCAAACGTGACGAGTTCTAATGTTGTGCACTGAAGAATGCTTGGGCGTTGGCCTGTACCCGAGTAACACTAATATGAGTCACCTACCTGCTGCTGACGACAGCCTTCATGCGCCGAGGCAGCATCAAAACCAACAGAAAGATGAGCAAGAGGAACGATCAACACCAGACGAGCATTGATGAGCAAGAGGAACGATCAACACCAGACGAGCATTGATGAGCAAGAGGAACGATCAACACCAGACGAGCATTGATGAGCAAGAGGAACGATCAACACCAGACGAGCATTGATGAGCAAGAGGAACGATCAACA
>SDVV010045715.1:0-10042 GCA_016164225.1 Gammarus roeselii
CACTGGTTGTTACTGCGCACTATCCTGGATCGTGACAGTCTGTCGACTGTCACGCTCTTCACTGGTTGTTACTGCGCACTATCCTGGATCGTGACAGTCTGTCGACTGTCACGCTCTTCACTGGTTGTTACTGCGCACTATCCTTGATCGTGACAGTCTGTCGACTGTCACGCTCTTCACTGGTTGTTACTGCGCACTATCCTGGATCGTGACAGTCTGTCGACTGTCACGCTCTTCACTGGTTGTTACTGCGCACTATCCTGGATCGTGACAGTATGTCAACAGTCACGGTCTTCACTGGTTGTTACTGCGCACTATCCTGGATCGTGACAGTCTGTCGACTGTCACGCTCTTCACTGGTTGTTACTGCGCACTATCCTGGATCGTGACAGTCTGTGGACTGTCACGCTCTTCACTGGTTGTTACTGCTTACTGTACTCATGGGCCAACTAGTGTTGTCCACAACATTATTCCTGGTGGAGACTTGATCGCTGATTTAAATTAAATGAACACTTGGATCAAACTCTGAAAACTATGAGGACGAATAAAGCGGAGCCCAGGTATGTATAAAAATGTTCACGGATTCGGTTGACCCGTTAAAAAATACGAAAAAGTGATACCTAACCGACATAAACACTAACACATGACGAGTAACGTGCGCAGCGAGCTTAGACGAGAGGCAGCGAGGTAGACGAGAGACTGCGAGCTCAGACGAGAGACAGCGAGCGTAGACGAGAGACAGCGAGCTTAGACGAGAGACAGCGAGCTTAGACGAGGGACAGTGAGCTTAGACGAGAGAGAACAAGCTTAGACGAGAGACTGCGAGCTTAGACGAGAGACAGCGAGCTCAGACGAGAGACTGCGAGGTAGACGAGAGATTGCGATCTCAGACGAGAGACAGCGAGCTTAGACGAGAGACAGCGAGCTTAGACGAGAGACAGCGAGCTTAGACGAGAGACAGCGAACTCAGACAAGAGACAACTCGCAGTCAGACAAGAGACTGCGAGCTCTGACAAGAGACAAAGAGCTCAGTCGAGAGACAGCCAGGTAGACGAGAGACAGCGAGCTCAGACAAGAGACAGCGAGTTCAGACAAAGACAGCGATCTCAGTCAAGACAACGAACTTAGACGAGCGGTAGAGAGCTCAAGCTAGAGCTAGCGAATCCAGACGAGAGACAGCGATCTCGGACGAGACAGCGAGCTCAGACGAGACAGCGAGCTCAGACGAGAGACAGTGAGCTCAGACGAGACAACGAACTCAGATGAGAGACAGCGAGCTCAGACAAGAGGCAGTGAGCTCAGACAAGAGGCAGCGAGCTCAGACGAGACAGCGAGCTCAGACGAGAGACAGCGAGCTCAGACGAGAGACAGCGAGCTCAGATGAGACAGCGAGCTCAGACGAGAGAAAGCGAGCTCAGACGAGCGACAGCGAGCTCAGACAGGAGGCAGCGAGCTCAGACGAGAGACAGGAGCTCAGACGAGAAACAGCCAGCTCTGACGAGTAACAGCAAGCTCAGACAAGAGACAGTGAGCTCAGACGAGACAGCAAGCTCAGACGAGACAGCGAGCTCAGACGAAACAACGAGCTCAGAAGAGACAGCGAGCTCAGACAAGAGACAACGAGCTCAGACGAGACAACGAGCTCAGAAGAGACAGCGAGCACAGACGAGGCAACAAGCTCAAACGAGACACAGCGAGCTCAGACGAGACAGCGAGCTCAGACGAGACAGCGAGCTCAGAAGAGACAGCGAGCTCAGACAAGATACAGCGAGCTCAGACAAGAGACAGCGAGTTCAGACAAGAGACAGCGAGTTCAGACAAGATACAGCGAGCTCAGACAAGAGACAGCGAGCTCAGACGAGACAGCGAGCTCAGACAAGAGACAGCGAGCTCAGACGAAACAGCGAGCTCAGACGAAACCGCGAGCTCAGACGAGAGACAGCGAGCTCAGACAAGAGACAGCGAGCTCAGACAAGAGACAGCGAGCTCAAATGAAACAGCGAGCTCAGATGAAACAGCGAGCTTAGACGAGAGACAGCGAGTTCAGACAAGAGACAGCGATCTCAGACGAGAAACAACCAACTCCGACGAGCGACAGCAAACTCAGACAAGAAGCAGCGAGCTCAGACGAAACATCGAGCTTAGACGAGAGACAGCGAGCTCAGACGAGACAGCGAGCTCAGACAAGAGGCAGCGAGCTCAGACGAGAGACAGCGAACTCAGGCGAGACAGCGAGCACAGACGCGACAGCGAGCTCAGACGAGACAGCGAGCTCAGACGAGAGACATCAAGCTCAGACGAGACAGCGAGCTTAGACGAGAGACATCAAGCTCAGACGAGACAGCGAGCTCAGACGAGAGACAGCAAGCTCAGATGAGACACAGCGAGCTCAGACGAGACAGCGAGCTCAGACGAGACAGCGAGATCAGACGAGACAGCGAGCTCAGGCGAGACAGCGAGCTCAGACGAGCGACAGCAAGCTCAGACAAGAGACAGCGAGCTCAGATGAGAGACAACAAGCTCAGACGAGACAGTGAGCTCAGATGAGAGACAGCGAACTCAGACGAGACAGTGAGCTCAGACAAGGGACATCGGCAGACATTAAACCACCAGGGAACATTAACTAACGGGGAATGACAGAGGACAACACTTCGTCGCGGTAATCAGTGTGGCTTCATTTGAATCTGACCAGTTATATTATGTGAAGAGTTTATGATGGTGACCTACCTGAGCTACCTGAACATTAATAAACAAAAATCAATAATCGTTTTTGAAAAACAGCAATCATCCATACTGTTAAAGAGAGCACGTACGTGTGTATGCCGACTGTCACGCTCTTCACTATCAAGATAGCCCAACATTTGGAGGACGGCTCCTAAGTAGGAGGAGCAATCGAGTCTTCGACCAGCTATTGTTTGTTGTATCACCAATACAAAGCGACAGTAACGTTCTCAGTGACTTTGGAAATAATGTGAAATAAAACAACAAGTAGACGTATCATGAGTACGGGCGAAGGCAGGACTTGAGCCAATTCAGATCTATTTTCAAAAAAGAATAATTTTAAGAATAGTGAAAAACTATTTATTTGTCTAAACTGAGGGGACAAAGGTTCGTGGTTCATTGACGGGGTGTGTGAGGTATAAAAGGAAGGAAGATGGGAGGCAAGGACGGGAGAAGGAAGTAATGATTGCATTGTATTTGTTGTAGTGTGATAGATGGCGCTGGGTGTCAGCGCTAGTAGCTATAATGCTATCCAGTCGATTGATGATGTGGAAATTTAAATAGTAGACGCAGCAGTCATAATGTTTGTTTACTAAAAGAGTTCCACGGCATTGTGGCAAAAATTTAGATAAGGTAAATGGAACTGCCGCCTTCCACACGGTAGGCGTACGTTTCTGTTCTAATCAAAGTCCTAATCAAGGGCCCCGGGCAAAGCCCTCGCATGAAGGAGATCCTGACGCATAAACACAATTCAATCCAGACAAAGAAAATCACAGAGTTGTCAAAACTGGACGAGATGGACGGCCAAATTATGCCATCTGCAAGG
This sequence comes from Gammarus roeselii, assembly GCA_016164225.1. Lineage (NCBI taxonomy): Eukaryota > Metazoa > Arthropoda > Malacostraca > Amphipoda > Gammaridae > Gammarus > Gammarus roeselii. Next base: position 3,548 of record SDVV010045715.1, read on the forward strand.
TATTGCACTGACCAGAGGTAACTGATAGCTTCAGACAGCTGTCCTTGGTGATGAACTGGCCCGATGTAACTGATAACTTCAGACAGCTGTCCTTGGTGATGAACTGGCTCGATGTAACTGATAGCTTCAGAAAACTGTCCTTGGTGATAAACTGGCAGGAGGTAACTGAATGCCTCAGAGAACTGGCCTTGATAAACAACACTGCCAGACAAGCATGTCTGACAACAGTAGCCTTCACACCTCCAGGGTCGAGTCCAGAGAGAACAATACATCAAGGGAAGGAGTCTCGGGACGCCAATCTTCAGTCCTTCTGCCAGCAGCAACAGCAGACATTTTTAGCCCTCGGTATCCTGGATAGTCAGCAAGTGATGAGCATAATACCGTAACTTGCGTTACTCTGTAGTTAATGATTGATGAGGTACATATTACCCTTAGGATTGTTTTCCTCACTCAATGTTGATGTGGTGATCACAGAGTCTTTGAATGCAGCATCAAACCTTCGCTCACCTCACACCTTTTCCTAGGACTCCGCCACTATTTTTTCCGGGCTTCACCTCATGCTTCCTTCATCTCAAATCAACTTACCTCATATCACTCTTCCTTTTAGTTGCCTCAACTTCCTTCGTGTTACGCTCCTCTCCCCTCACTTCCTCACGTTCTATGCATTACTCCCCTCACTTCTCTTTGTCTTATGCTTCTCACACCTCCCCACACCTTCCCTCGCCGTTGCAATTGTAACCTGACACGCGTCTCTCTTCTCAATCTGCCACACGACTCTTCGCTCCGCCCCCCGACACCATGAAACCGAATAACTGAGTGGTGGCGGGGATTGATGATCTGCTTACAAGGTTACCTCACCAGCACCACGCAGGGCAGGCCAATATTGATGGTTATCTTGGCCGGTCGAAGGGACAGAGGACAGCCGAAGACGAATAGGGTTTCTTTATCCAGTGACAAAACACTAAGCAAAGCCGAACAACGGTTAAGACATCGATTGGGTCGGGTGTACGTATGGAACACCATGAGTGTCACACGGAGAATTGGGTGTTGGTTTTCAACCAGATGACGAATCTTGAAGGCCAACAAGAAAGAAATTAGTAAAGGTAACCTTCGACTTGAGCAAACGTGAGGTGAAGCCCGATGAAGTTCATGTCAGTATCACAGTGTCGGAGATCCTCAATCATAAGTAAGCTATTGTTCAATATAAAGTGAGCCAAACAATAAACATTGTACTATAAATATGGAACGGAAACAGAAGTTATTTGGTCTACTGTCAAGCAAGAGCCTTAACTCATCAGAGCAGGATACAGCCCAAGCGCAGGAGCCGTTGTGGTCTACTGTCAAGCAAAAGCCCACACTCATCTGAGCAGGATGCAGCCCAGGCACAGGAGCCGTCGTGGTCTACTGTCAAGCAAAAGCCCTCACTCATCAGGGCAGGATGCAGTCTAAGCGTAGGAACCGTCGTGGTCTACTGTCAAGCAAAACCCCTCACTCAGCAAGGTAGGATGCAGCCCAAGCGCAGGAACCGTCGTGGTCTACTGTCGAACAAGAGCCCTCACTCATCAGGGCAGGATGCAGCCCAAGCACAAGAACCATCGTAGTCTACTGTCAAGCAAGAGCCCTCACTCATCAGGGTAGGATGCAGCCCAAGCGCAGGAACCGTCGTGGTCTACTGTCGAACAAGAGCCCTCACTCATCAGGGCAGGATGCAGTCCAAGCGCAGGAACCGTCGTGGTCTACTGTCGAGCAAGAGCCCTCACTCATCAGGGCAGGATGCAGTCCAAGCGCAGGAACCGTCTTGGTCTACTGTCAAGCAAGAGCCCTCACTCATCAGGGCAGGATGCAGTCTAAGCGCAGGAACCGTCGTGGTCTACTGTCGAGCAAGAGCCCTCACTCATCAGGGCAGGATGCAGTCCAAGCGCAGGAACCGTCTTGGTCTACTGTCAAGCAAGAGCCCTCACTCATCAGGGCAGGATGCAGCCCAAGCGGAGGAACCGTCGTGGTCTACTGTCAAGCAAGAGCCCTCACTCATCAGGGCAGGATGCAGCCCAAGCGGAGGAACCGTCGTGGTCTACTGTCGAGCAAGAGCCCTCACTCATAAGGGCAGGATGCCGCCCAAGCGCAGGAACCGTCGTGGTCTACTGTCAAGCAAAAGATCTCACTCATCAGGGCAGGATGCAACCCAAGCGCAGGAACCGTCGTGGTCTACTGTCGAGCAAGAGCCCTCACTCATCAGGGCAGGATGCAGCCAAGCGCAGGAACCGTCGTGGTCTACTGTCGAGCAAGAGCCCTCACTCATCAGGGCAGAATGCAGCCAAGCGCAGGAACCGTCGTGGTCTACTGTCGAACAAGAGCCCTCACTCATCAGGGCAGGATGCAGCTCAAGCGCAGGAACCGTCGTGGTCTACTGTCAAGCAAGAGCCCTCACTCATCAATGCAGGATGCAGCCCAAGCGGAGGAACCATCGTGGTCTACTGTCGAGCAAAAGCCCTCACTCATTAGGGCAAGATGCAATGCATCAACCCTCGTATTGCATCTCTTAAATTTTATCAGTGCTAAAGAATTTCGACGCTATTACACTATTTTTTAATCCCCAACATATTGCAGGGAGGGCTAAAATTTTGGGTAGCCTCAACGGGCATTGGGGACCGAGAGTCCTCATCGCTCCGTGCACACCTCAGCCCTAAACAACAAGCCTTGTAAACTAGCTACACTAGCTACGACAGTATTTGACTGTGAATGGTAAACAAAACTTAGTTTCTAAAAGTCAGCTGATCGCATCGCATGAAGAAGGATGTGCAGCATTTTGATGCAACGTGATCTTAACCGTTTTCATAGCCGCGCTTATTGTTGTTTAGAGGTGAGCGGTTCGGATTTAAGGATTCAGAATTGTAATTTTATTTAGGAATGACATCTTGACAAAATTACAGAAATATCAGGATACACTGATGAAATGTACCAAGTCTTCGCCAGCACGAGCTGTTCTGAAGACAACATTTGTCACATGGATGAATTTAATATCAACTTTTAATAAAGACTGGGGAGTTAGGTTACCTCTCAATTCTGAAACCGAAGGACATTGTTAAAGGAAACTCAAAATTCTCCCCTTTTTAATACGTCGAGACATAAAAGTGTTACATTGGACCATTGATTTTGAGAAAAATAAGCAAAGCAAGCCTAGGGGTAAACACGGCATGATGATAGCCAGCTGTAGATTGCGGAGTGAATATGCGGCAAAACGCGGTCTAATGATGGCCAGCTGGCAACCACAAAAATTCTCCCTGTGATGCTCCGTCATTAGTATCCTCATAAAGAGTCATTAGTACCCTCACCAAATCATTAGCACCAAGAGTCATTAGTGCCCTCACCGCGAGTCATTAGTACCCTCACCAAGAGCCTTTAGTACCCTCACCAAGAGTCCTTAGTACCCTCACCAAGAGCCATTAGTACCCTCATCACTAGTCATTAGTACCCTCACCAAGAATCATTAGTACCCTCACCAAGAGCATTGGTACCCTCACCATGAGCCTTTAGTACCGTTACTAGAATCCATATGACCCGCTGTCCTGTCTTTGCCTTATCCTTAAACAAACAGCAACAATTCCCTTCTTGCTACCGAAGCCGTGAAGTACCGTCGACATGATTCTGTTCCACTCGGCCTATCATTAATTAGGCCTAGGACGGTCTTCGAGGAACACTAATCAATGACCACCCAGCAACGGGTGGCGAACCGAGGGGGGTGGTCGTAGTGTCATCGCCTCCATCCTTTACAAATTAATTTGTTTTACAACTTCTTTTAAAATTAATCGTAAACGCGCATACTTGTAAAAAATTACCACCCTCCTCCCTCCCCCCTTCAAGTAATTCTCCCACTTTTCACGAATGTTGCCGCGATAGAACAGCTGTCAGCGCAGGACTACTGGATGATGTGGGTTAAGCCAAGAATAATGTGTGTAGATGATATGATGAAGGAGCGAGCCCGCGTCTAACTAGTTCATGCAGTACAGAGGCTCAGCATGTAATCACATGTTGGTGTAATGAAGCATGCACTGAGATACGATGACATAGTTAAGGTCATGAGCCCAATACGGATACATGGTGGTATCCTAGCTAACATAACAAGCCTCGTGTACTCCCTACAGCCCATGCATGGCCTCCTGAGATAACGATTGCACGCGAAGCGCTGACATGCGTTGCAACGTTACCATTTTCCGGTCCACAAGACTGGAGGTTTGTTTAGGCAACCTAGCCAGAAGAGTAATGCTCTGCATAGCAATGCGTGGCGAACCTCTGCACCAGCCTAAAAAATGCCGTGACTGTGCCAAAAGAGTAATGCTCTGCATAGCAATGCGTGGCGAACCTCTGCACCAGCCTAAGAAATGCCGTGACTGTGCCAAAAGAGTAATGCTCTGCATAGCACTGCGTGGCGTACCTCTGCACCAGCCTGGAAAATGCCATGACTGTGCCAGAAGAGTAATGCTCTGCATAGCACTGTGTAGCGTACCTCTGCACCAGCCTGGAAAATGCCGTGACTGTGCCAGAAGAGTAATGCTCTGCATAGCACTGCGTGGCGTACCTCTGCACCAGCCTGGAAAATGACGTGACTATGCCAGAAGAGTAATTCTCTGCATAGCACTGCGTGGCGTACCTCTGCACCAGCCTGGAAAATGACGTGACTATGCCAGAAGAGTAATTCTCTGCATAGCACTGCGTGGCGTACCTCTGCACCAGCCTGGCAAATGCCGTGGCTGTGCCAGAAGAGTAATGCTCTGCATAGCACTGCGTGGCTCTGTGTCCAGATTCTTTAGTGGTAAAGGGCAACTCACCAATAATGAAGACGTTCATCAGCGTTCCCTGGAACAGAGAATAAAGTGTATGAGACAAAAGGCGAAAAGGTATGAGACACAAAAAAAGACATGAGACGCAAGTCGAAAGGTAGGAAACTCAAGCCAAACAGGTTTAAAACACAACCCAAAAAGGTACAAAACAAAGCGCACGAGACTCAAGGCAAAGATGTACGAGATACACTGCAAATAGATACGAGACGCATGGTAAATATATACGAGACAATGACAAGGGGTATAAGAGATAGACAAGGATGAACAAAACACAAGAGGTATGAAACACAAAGAAAAGGAGTGAGAGATAGACAAGAATGAACGAAACACAAAGAGAAAGGGTGAGAGATAGACAAGGATGAATGAAACACATGAGGTATGAAACACAAAGAAAAGAAGTAGGAGAGATAAAAAAGGATGAATGAAACACAAGAGGTATGAAACACAAAGAAAAGGAGTAGGAGAGATAGACAAGGATGAATGAAACATAAGAGCTATGAAACACAAAGAAAAGGAGTAGGAGAGATAGACAAGAATGAACGAAACAAAAGAGGTATGAAACACAAAGAAAAGGGGTGAGAGACAGACATGGATGAATGAAACACAAGAGGTATAAACACAAAGAAAAGGAGTAGGAGAGATAGACAAGGATGAATGAAACACAAGATCTATGAAACACAAAGAAAAGGGGTATGGGTATGAAAGATAGACAAGGATGAATGAAACACAAGAGGCATGAAACTCAAAGAAAAGGAGTAGGAGAGATAGACAATGATAAATGAAACACAAGAGCTATGAAACATATAGAAAAGGGGTATGAGAGATAGACAAGGATGAACGAAATACAAGAGGTGTGAAACACAAAGAAAAGGGGTGTGAGAGATTGACAAGGATGAATGAAACACACGAGGTACGAAACCCAAGAGATATGAAACCCAAGAGATATGAAACCCAAGAGATACGAAACACTAGATATATGAAACAATAGATATATGAAACAGAATAGATATGAAACAAAAGGCCAGTAGAAATAAAACAAAAGAATTTAGTTTTTAAGAATTTTAAATTTATTACGGTATGATGACACGTTGAAAAATTACGGACATCGGAATACACATTGATGATACGTACCAAGTCTTCGCGAGCTGTTCTGGAGACAACTTTTGCCGATTAGATATATTTAATATTACTTTATAACTAAGGTTAGTAAGGTAATTTACCTCTGCATCCCACCAATCGACGGACATTGTTGGACACTCTCCATTGTTGAATATGTCATGACAGATAAGCGTCATTTTGGATTATTTATTTCAAAATAAGCAAGTAAACTAAGTAAGATCAATAGGCCTTTACTTATTCATGACAATTAACTGACATCGCGAGGAGCGTTGACAAAGAAGGCGACAATAGACAACAGACACTCTGACATGGCGAGGAGGGTTGACAAAGAAGGCGACAATAGACAACAGACACTCTGACATGGCGAGGAGGGTGGACAAAGAAGGCGACAATAGACAACAGACACTCTGACATTGCGAGGAGGGTTGACAAAGAAGGCAACAATAGACAACAGACACTCTGACATTGCGAATAGGGTTGACAAAGAAGGCGACAATAGACAACAGACACTCTGACATTGCGAGGAGGGTTGACAAAG
>SDVV010045716.1:0-10042 GCA_016164225.1 Gammarus roeselii
AATCACTCACCAGTAGTTGTGGTGATGGGGCACAATAACTCACCAGTAGTTGTGGTGATGGGGCACAATCACTCACCAGTAGTTGTGGTGATGGGGCACAATCACTCACCAGTAGTTGTGGTGATGGGGCACAATCACTCACCAGTAGTTTTGGGGAAGGGGCACAATCAATAAAAGAAGTTGTGGGGAAGGGGTTCAATCACTCACCAAAAGTTGTGGGGACGGAGCACAATCACTCACCAGTAGTTTTTGTGATGGGGCACAATCCCTCACCAGCAGTTGTGGGGAAGGTGCACAATCACTCACCAGTAGTTGTGGGGAAGGGGCACAATCACTCAACAGTAGTTGTGGTGATGGGGCACAATCACTCACCAGTAGTTGTGGTGATGAGGCACAATCACTCACCAGTAGTTGTGGTGATGGGTACAATTACTGACCAGTCGTTTTGTGAAAGGGGCACAGTCAGTCAACAGAAGTTGTGGGGAAGGGGCATAATCATTCACCAGAAGTTGTGGGGACGGAGCACGATCACTCACCAGTAGTATTTGTGATGGGGCACAATCCCTCACCAGTAGTTGTGGGGAAGGGGCACAATCCCTCACCAGTAGTTGTGGGGAAGGGGCACAATCACTCACCAGTAGTTTGTGGGGAAGGGGCACAATCACTCACCAGTAGTTGTGGGGAAGGGGCTCAATCACTCACCAGTAGTTGTGGGAAGGGGCACAATCACTCACTAGTAGTTGTGGGAAGGGGCACAATCACTCACTAGTAGTTGTGGGGAAGTGGCATAATCACTCACCAGTAGTTGTGGGAAAGTGGCACAATCACTCAACAGTAGTTGTGTGGAAGTGGCATAATCACTCACCAGTAGTTGTGGGGAACTGGCACAATCACTCACCAGTAGTTGTGGGGAAGTGGCACAATCACTCACCAGTAGTTGTGGGGAAGTGGCACAATCACTCACCAGTAGTTGTGGGGAAGTGGCATAATCACTCACCAGTAGTTGTGGGGAAGTGGCACAATCACTCACCAGTAGTTGTGAGGAAGGGGCTCAATCACTCTCTAGTAGTTGTGGGAAGGGGCACAATCACTCACTAGTAGTTGTGGGGAAGTGGCATAATCACTCACCAGTAGTTGTGGGGAAGTGGCACAATCACTCACCAGTAGTTGTGGGGAAGTGGCACAATCACTCACCAGTTACTTCCATTGCGGGACTGAGTAGTGAGGAAAGTCACGGGTTTACATACGTTACTCTCTTTATAGAACTAAGTTGTGGGACAGCGCTCAGCTTAGAATTAGAAAGTTGTGGGAAAAGTTATAGGAAAAGGACGCAATCTTGCACAACTTTCTCATATTGTGAGACATAGCAGCTGGGAGACTTTTGGGGAAACGGCACAATCTTGCACAAGTTACTCCCACTGAGGGCCAGCACTTTGTTCACGTGAGTTGTACGCCAAGGACGCTTTCTTGCTCTGATAACTCCCAATGTGAAAGAGAGATACAGGTATTAATAATAATTAGATCCTTTATTTCTAACGTCTGGCATTGACTTTCCAATTTATTTTATATTGCACTTGAAACTTCATTATCATGTACACTATTTGAATTAACGTAAACGAAAGTTCAATTGAATTCGTCGCAGCTCATCTCTTATTTTATGTTCAGATTTATTTCATGCAACAAAATTTTAAATTACAATATTATAATCAATGATCAACGATAACGTTTTTTTTGATGCAAGAATCAGGAATGCCTGGCTTTGGGAAATCAATAATAAATGAGGTTGGACAGTCATGAATACACGGGGTGGGAAATTCGCGAATACATTGGGTTGGGGAAATTACGAATACATAAGGTTGGGAGAGTCGCGTGTATATGGGGTAAGTAAATCCTGAGAACATGGGGTTGGGCAACTTAACATATTATAAAAATGGCTCTAAAAAATTGTATGAATAAAGAAGAGGTCAATAGACGACATAAATTATACATAAAGTATTTTCATAACACTGAATATCTACACTTCATGTCTCTAAGAAATGATCAAACAATTGACAATCAAAATAATTCAACATCGAAGTACAAAAGTGGGATGAATATACTTCCGCTATAGAAGATAATGCACAATATAAGTTTAGGTGACGATGATTGTATCATCAAAAATGGTAGGGGGATTGGTAGGATTAATTCAATGAATTATATTCACATCGAGTTTAACTGTCAAAGCTGGAAGCTGCCTATCGTTCCTCGAAAAGACTGAGCTCGTATTTTAGTTATACTAAAACGATTGAAACATTCAAGACATAGAAGTCGACAAAACGCTAGTTAACACCTAGGGTAATTGGCAGAGACAATTGTGGTCAGTTGGAACGTAGGAAACATATGTTTCAGCGGAGTATATGGTGGTAATATTTTCGGATATGTTCATGAACAGAATGCATTTTCTGGTTGTTGGTATAATGTATTTATCTTATATTTGTAGGCAAAGTTACGGTTTTGAATTGATCGGTCAATAGATGTTTATTAAGACTATTCTTGGAGGACATGTTAGATTTAAGATTATTGAGGTTTGTTGAGAGGTTGTTCCACAATTTTGGTCCTGAAATCGAAAAAGCTCTACAGGCAGTTTCTGTTTTCATATGTTCAACGTGCAGAATATCATTATTTCTTGTGAATTGATTGCTCCTTTTGCCTCGAGAATATATGTGCCTTTGGCTGTCGGGTGAATGTTTTTTTACAAGATCTTTCTGAATACTGATCGACTCATGGATTGCCAGTTGGTTGTCGATACTGAGCCACTGCTACTTTTCGAGGAGGGGACTTACGTGATCCCATTTCCTATGGTTACCATCGCATGTTATTCTTGCCGCAAAGCTTATACAACGTTGCACTTTCTCTCATTGAGTTTGGTGCATTTTCCCTAGATTGAAAGACAGTAGTTAATGTGAGAAAATGTTAAATCGTGGACAATCAGCAATCTTGATTTGGAATCCAAAGTGTTCCGTTCAACTTGGAACACAGAGTAGATACGTGATGTTTGAAGGAAAGCTCGGGATCAAACCACACTCTCAGACTTATTATTTTGTCTGCAACAAGTTTGCTAGATTTTTCTATCCTGATAGAGAAATTCATTGCAACTGCTTTTCTTTTTAGTTCGAGCCGAACAAGATGCACTTATTTTTTTCTGAGTTGAACTTGAGTCCATTTTTATCAAACCAAGATTTGAAATTACTTACGCCTGTCTCGGCGTCGTCCTTTAACGCGTTCAGATCTGACGGCTTACGGGAGTGCAATATTTGGACATCGTCGGCGTGCATGACCATTTTTGCTTGATTTTTCAGTAAATTACAGTGAATGTCATTTACAAAAACAAGGAACAACAATGGGCCAAGCATCGAACCTTGAGGGACCCCAAAGGCAACTGTGGTCGGATTTAACATAGTGGTATTATCATGTTTAACTGATTGTTGTCGATTTATCAGATAACTTTCTAACCAAGTAGGGTCTATTCCTATATTGTGGAGCTTGCCAATTTTTTTTTTGTGGCTTTCACTGTCGAACGCATTTGATAAGTCTAGCAATACCAGCAGAGATATCTGCCCGTTATCGAAGTTTTTATATAGATCTTCAGTGATGCTCATAAGTGCGTCTTCTGCTGACAATTGTCGCCGATAAGCACATTGGCAGTCATTGGATAGCTTGTTTGATTCGAAGTAATCAGTTAATTGGATGGATATTATCTTTCGTAGAATCTTGGTTAGAACAGGCAGAAAACTGATTGGTCTAAGTTGGATGGTTCATTCTCGTCCCCCGATTTATGAATTGCTTTTATGATTGCATGCCTACAGATCTCCGGAAATGCTTCACTTGCTAGACAAGTGTTAATAACTGTGCTGATATGAGGCAAGGTAACTATTAGGCTGACTTTTAGATATTGTAAGGCTAAACATTTATTCCTGTAGATTTTGTCTTTTTCAAGGCAAATACAGCTCGTTTTACTTCTTGTTGCGATACTTGCTTTAGCTCCCATTTGACGTTTGCTGCATGGTCGTTGTCTCCATAAAAAGCGTTCAGATTCCATGTATCTGTTGCGTCGCTCTGCAATCCTTGATCGGCTTCCTGGGTTACTTCTGTAAAAACCTGTTCCCCAACTCCTGCGGAGTAATTGTTGAACTTTTCTGATGTTGCCTGAGGATTGGGATAAGTAGATGCGGTGATCTTTTTCTTGTTGGGGACTATTCTTTTCCGAGCATTCCACGTTTCTTTATGATTGTTTCTGCACTGTTCAAGTTCATCATGATGATATCCAATTGTAGTCCTTCTGACTTCTTGTTTGACTCTTCTATTTTAAATTCGAAATAATTCTAACCAAGTGATGCTTCGTTTAGCTCTTCGTTTGATATTTTTAACGAGCAATTTAATTCCGGAGTTTATCTGTAATCCATCAAACCGAGATGTTCTTCATTGTTTTACTTTCCGTTGGTGCCACAGCGTCCAGACACGTGAGAAGATAGTCTGTGAGTATTTAGGCTTGCTCTGTCACGCTATCTGTGTAATGTATAGGTTTAATCATCACGACGTTTGCTACTAGTTGTGCTCTGAAGTTATCCGCGGTGTAATTTCTTTTTGTACAAGATATTTCGTAAGTTTTTTTTCTCTGTTTTGATGTTACTGGTGCAATTCATGGTGGTCAGAGAAGAAATTGGGCTCCACTTCTGTGGTAACTACGGAAGACGGATTGTTACTTAAGAGCATATCTAGTACAGTTCGGGATTCGGGAGTATTTCATGTTGCCCTTTTTATGAACTGATGCAGCCCGAGTTTGTCTAAAATCGGTTTCATTTTGTTAGATTTCAATTCCAATTGATCATCATTGAAATCTTGCAAAACTTACGGCATCTTTTCTAAACTGACAGCTTCTCAAAATCTTTCTTCGATGTATCTAAAAGACTGTACACTTGCATTGTGTGGTCTGTTAAGTGAACTAACGGCAAACGATCTGTTTTTCCGTACCTGGATGTTCACACAAAGGTCATCAACTTCATTACTGTCGTTAAGCATTACTTGAGAAGAGATATATTCTTCTCTCACGTAAATCACGGTTCCACCTCCTTTCCTTTCTTCATCTTTTCTATAGACCTTGAAACCTTCAATCTGGATGAAGGTATTGCTAATATCATATTCCAGTCATGTTTCAGTCAAGCATAACATGTCGATTGAGTCATCCTTCACCATCATTTTTATGCGATCCATCTTTGTTCCTAAGCTTCTAACGTTTATATGTTTAATTAAGATATGATTCAGGTTGTGATGGTTATATATATACGTGGTTGCTGTGGGATGGTCGCTAATCCCAGCTTGAACAGTTTGTGACTCTAGTTATTTTTTTTACTTCCTGGGCAGATGGTGTCACTTTGGGATGGTTGCAGAGGCATCTCTTCATCGAATATGGATGTGTCATTGTCGTATTGCAAGGGCGAATACCTATTGGAACACTGCACATTTGTTTCCACATGCTTGTTTCGATTCGCTGCAATATATTTTTTTTATCGTGGCTCCAGAGGGTGGGTTGGTGGTCATCTTTCCGGGCTACAAATATATAGTATCGAGCAGCCTCATCCCCCTCAAGGTTGGTTAGATCAATTACTGTTTTCGTGACGTTGTCCGGCTTTGATTCATCTTAGATTGTGAATCGTGTTTGAGTGCGTTGCTGAGAATTGCAGGGTCTAGATCGCAGGGATCTCTATCTCGGAGAGAAATCTATCATCTCTTTTTGGATAATCGGTGAAGGCTTTGTAATCTTCTATGAAATGGAAGGATTTCTTCATTGCTTTAATTTGTATCATCTGTCAGATATATGCATCCTTAAGTCCTATTTGTTTACCTTACGATCCTTACCGCGTGCATCATACAATGTCTGTCTGCTAGTGTTGATTGTCTCTCTAATCTTAAATCATTGAGAATGGTGACGATGTTGGCGTTCCAGTGGAATTGTTGCGGGTTTCCCGTCCCCTGCATCGACATTCGTTCATCCGACTTACTGTTTGTTTTGCCACGCAGCCCTCATTTTGGACTTTTAATGTGCCCTTCAGTAACACTCTTACTGGCGTTATCTGAGAATCTGGCTGCCAGTTTGCGAGTAGCATTGTGTGTGGTTGTTTGGGACATCCTTGCTTTCGGTTCTGCTCTTTGTTATCGAGGGTGGGTTTGAAGAGGAAAGGCCGGACAGAACCAAGGGTAAGAAATTTAGATCGGCGTTTGAAGAAATGCATGGGAGGCATTAGCGGGATAGGTAGTGTTGGAGGTATGAAGCCATACAAAGTCATGGACCGTGACTTTATATGGCTTAATTGTTCCATTCATTTATAACCTCAATACTATCACTTTGTATTAAACAAACAGCCGAATATGTGTGTGAATGAATTGGATTTCCCCTAACACTTTTAAGTTGATGCCAGTATGAACAGGAACTTTCTCGAGTGCGGAATTTTATTTTATTCATTAGTTAAGTCGTGCATTTTATTTCCAAGCTCGTAGTTCATTAACTTGCTTGTGAGGAAATTCAAAATTATTTTTGTTTCCCACTGCTGATGTTCTGCGGAGTTTCCCTCCCGCTGCTCTACCCACAGTATGTGAATGGTGATCTGCGAAGTTTTCCTCCCGCTGCTCTACCCACAGTATGTGAATGGTGATCTGCGAAGTTTTCCTCCCTCTGCTCTACCTACAGTATGTGAATGGGGATCTGCGAAGTTTTCCTCCCGCTGCTCTACCCACAGTATGTTAATGGTGATCTGCGATGTTTTTCTCCCGCTGCTCTACCCGCAGTATGTGAATGGGGATCTGCGAAGTTTTCCTCCCGCTGCTCTACCCACAGTATGTGAATGGTGATCTGCGAAGTTTTTCTCCCGCTGCTCTACCCACAGTATGTGAATGGTGATCTGCGAAGTTTTCCTCCCGCTGCTCTACCCACAGTATGTGAATGGTGATCTGCGAAGTTTTCCTCCCGCTGCTCTACCCACAGTATGTGAATGGTGATCTGCGAAGTTTTCCTCCCGCTGCTCTACCCACAGTATGTGAATGGTGATCTGCGAAGTTTTCCTCCCGCTGCTCTACCCACAGTATGTGAATGGTGATCTGCGAAGTTTTCCTCCCGCTGCTCTACCCACAGTATGTGCATGCTGCCTCGATTGCATTTTAGGCCGTATCATCACCAGAATACTAATGTTCAACTGACGCATGAAGAGTCTTGGGAAATACAAACCCAAATTTCATTTCCCCTGGTATCGAGCATGCAGGAGTTATATTGTACTGCACAATTTGCTTCGTAGGTTTTTATTGTCTGATTAAATTGTTTTGCTTCCAGAGTATCGTGCGCTCTGCATTTATTGCTGCTGTTTGGGATTGTCCAGTTGAGCTTCCAGCAATTAAGATCATAACTGGTACTACGTACACGCAGTTTCATCACGAAGGAAGCTGGCCTACGCCGTCTTTGCAAGGAGGCTATCGTGATCATTGAGAATAAATGTGAAGGGATCTTAGTCGTGTGGGCTTTTTGATGCATCACAACAAGAATTTTGAGCACAGCGAACGGAAATGAAGCGTTAAGTTTGTGCAACCGTCACTCACAGCAGCGAGGAAAGGTTCGCCGAAATTAGTAGGCACTGAAAAGTTGGTCGCATAGAAAACAGGAACTAGGGTAAGTCCGCAGTACCAAAACCCCCCAAAATACACGCAACACTTTAACAGCAAAGGCTTCTAACCGTCACGGGTACTATATTTTACGTAGCAAAGCTCAAAATCATGAAGTCATAATTGTTGATTGAGAAATAATACTCGGCCCTCACAACTGCCGTAAGCAAACTGCAACAAGTGGTGCTGATGGTTGATGAATAGGACGGGACACGACTACAGCCAGCGTCCCGTCGATGTGGACCTACGCTGTAGTTCATTGAGAGGCTTCTGTATCATTATAATATATTGTTGAGATTTGATGGAGTACTTATGAAGTTGTAGAAGTGACATCTCTCAGTACATCCTTACCCCCCAACGTGTCGTCAGTTGTTGTGTGTTAGGGTCAGTGAATACTTATACCACAAGATGGGCAGTTTATTTACCGCTAATCGATCACTTTCATAGCCTAGAATTATATTTTTTTTACTCTATGTGCCCGACCTGTCACACGTTTCAGTAAAAAAATGTCGCGTGATGAAGCATGGGTGAGCGTAATGGAGCATAGGTAAGCGAAACTATTGCGGAATGAAGCATGTGTGAACGAAACTATTGTGTAATGGAGTATATGGGTGAGCGGAACTATTGCGTAATGGAGTACAGTATATGGGTGAACGGAACTATCGCGTAATGGAGTATATGGGTGAGCGGAACTACTGTGTAATGGAGTATATGGGTGAGCGGAACTATTGTGTAATGGAGTATATGGGTGAGCGGAACTATTGCGTAATGGAGTATATGGATGAGCGGAACTATTGCGTAATGAAGCATGGGTGAGCGGAACTATTGCGTAGTGGAGTATATGGGTGAGCGGAACTATTGCGTAATGGAGTATATGGATGAGCGGAACTATTGCGTAATGAAGCATGGGTGAGCGGAACTATCGCGTAATGAAGTATATGGGTGAGCTGAACTATTGCGTAATGGAGTATATGGGTGAGCGGAACTATTGTGTAATGGAGTATATGGGTGAGCGGAACTATTGTGTAATGGAGTATATGGGTGAGCGGAACTATTGTGTAATGGAGTATATGGGTGAGCGGAACTCTTGCGTAATGGAGTATATGGGTGATCGGAACTATTGTGTAATGGAGTATATGGGTGAGCGGAACTCTTGCGTAATGGAGTATATGGGTGAGCGGAACTATTGCGTAATGAAGTATATGGGTGAGCGGAACTATTGCGTAATGGAGTATATGGATGAGCGGAACTATTGCGTAATGAAGCATGGGTGAGCGGAACTATTGGGTAATGAAGTATATGGGTGAGCGGAACTATTGCGTAATGGAGTACATGGATGAGCGGAACTATTGTGTCATGTAGTATGGGTGAGCGGAACTATTGCGTAATGAAGCATGGGTGAGCGAATAAACTAAACCTGCCGTAAAAGCTGAGAGGGAGTCTATTTTCAAAATATTCAGTAACTTCTATCCCAGTTTTATTCTCCGGGAAATGACGTAGGCGTATTACACAATACAAGAATATCGCCGATTGAGCTAAAAACTCGCTACTGATGAGATACTCCTTGTTGAATATCGCCACAGATTTCAATTCCTTAAAGGTGGGTGCAAGATGGTTATTATTCACAGTCGATAGACGGGTTCATGCATTAATAACTATGTAGAAACAAATCGTGAATAATGACTGCTGAAACTAGACATCAATACAACCCATCGTTGTCGATTTTTTTTCCAAACCTTTTCTATTTATAAGCACCATCTCGTTAGCATTCCGTGCGCGGTCGGCATGTATCTACGAAGCTCATCAAACGTCAATCAGTGCACCATGAATCCTGTTGACTTGTCAGGGCCGGTCTCACTACAGCAATTATGACAAGCAACTCCTGGCTGCCGTCTGGTCTATCTTTAGTTCGTAGGCTGGTTCTGTATCAGCTGATGGGAGAATGTCTGACCAGTGACGGCACTCTTCTAACAGACCTCTTAATGGATCCCGTTCTGTAATAGTGATAATTTGATATATGAATGGGCGTCAATGGAACTCGTGACGATCCAATAACGACAGGTTGAAGCTCATTTCATAGACGTGCCGGAGTATTTGAGTTACGACCAGTGTAACAAGTGGCCATGTGGAGAAGGCCTCTCGAGATATTGGCATACCTGAGGGCAGCGGTGAGCGCCGTGCCCTGGCTTTAGTGTTCATAAATATAAACAAATACCAGCTAGCTCCTGTGACGATAGGTAACAGAAGGGCATGGGAGAGACAGAGATGTGACAGAAGGGGGGGGGGAGCTCCTGTGACGATAGGTAACAGAAGGGCATGGGAGAGACAGAGATGTGACAGAAAGGGGGGGGGGGGG
>SDVV010045717.1:0-10041 GCA_016164225.1 Gammarus roeselii
ATATATATAAATAGCGATTAATTATGAATGGTGTCAAAAGTTTAATTTACTTAGCTCCTATTTTAGCTAGCTAAAATGGTATATTATATTTTATAATAAATGATAAGCATGTCAGCAATTCAGGTAATATTTTAGAGGAGTTGATGTAGCAGGCGGGAGAACAACACCTTGGGCAAGGAATGCAAATAACAGATCAAGGGCAACTTCAATTTTCCTTAACATTTATTTGATTCAGGTTGAATTTCAAGGTTACGTTCTGTGGGTAATATTGTAGAAAAAAATTAAAACCGGACCTGAACAATATTGGTACCCTTTAAGGTACCGAAGGTTAATGTCTGGGAGACGGAGCTATAACAGGAGAGTTTAGCAGTTACACGTGGAACCATTCTTGCCCGTGTATCAGAAACCTGAATTTATTATTGAGCTGCCTCAAAAAATTCCTCTTATGAACACAAATTAGCAAATTAGCTAATCGGTCCAGGATGCGTCTTAAGGCGACACTCCGGATGGCGACGACGAGCTGCACACCAACCATGTTAGATCAATGGGTTTAATTGTTGGTGAATGTTCGTCCTTTTGTTTAGCGCCACGGGATGATAGTCCATACCAAGGAATGGTCGTCCGTGGAAGTTTTGAGTCATCCTTTCTAGTTCTTCAACGCCAGTACACCTCTTGAAGCTGAAATCCCGGGGAGAGTCGGTTCTCCCCAACTTGAGAGCTGCAAATGGGATTTCCCTTCGAACATATGAACGATTTCACTTTTGACGCACTAAATCGTTCATTTGTGCGAAATATTGCCGTTTTCATACATTATCATGGCATACAATTCTTAAAATGAGGGTTCTAGTCAGTTAACCCAACAGTAGTTAACAGTAGTCAGCATAAATCGTTACATAAAATATGGAGTAGACTGCTTCCGCAGGGTGGTAGCGTCAATACTTGGCAATTGCCCATTACTTGACAACAAAGACAATAATAACCTGTAGTGCTAGTCACTGAAGTTATGACCGATCAACTGAATTGACGAGCCACCTAGGACCGTCGCACAAAAGGTCGCGAACCCTTAAACGAATCCATCGAACGGTAATCGGATAGTCAACACATAATTGCCCTACGGGGGAGTCTGCATTACCTTCGCGTTGAACTCCGGTGGAAAACAGAAGCAACTACTACTACTTAGCATTAATTGATACTTCCAGCGCTAAATGAGTGAAGGCTCACTTAACTCTCGACCCAAAAGCAGAAATTATTTGACTGGCCTATGTTTATAATTATTTGCAATGGAAATTAAATTTCCTAGCCATCAAGATCTGGGCCCTGATCTGCAACAGGAATGGGTCATACTCGTGTATTTCTCTTAGCATTTATATATACGTATATACAATAAAAATATTTATAGGCCCATACTATCTATGAAACCAAGAGTCAGTGGCTTGGATTTATTTTATAGGAACCGAAAAAAAAATTACTCAATGCTTGTTCTAGCTACTTACCGTTGACTGCACTAAAGGGAGCGTAAATGGAATATAGCGTGGAAATTTCTATGTAAACCAAAGAACTCCCCCAAATTTGTCTCGAGTTGGTTACCGTTGCACTAAACTGGATAGAATGCGGAAGGAAGAGTAGTACATTATCTGGAATATTGCTGTACACACTTGATGCGCTTGGGATGACGTCACCCAGCCTGCAACGACGGCTGGCTTAGTACTCGTGATGCAGCATCGTATAAGGTGGCACAGCGGAAACCAGTGGGGATAAAAAAGACTTCCATCATACGTAAAAGATGGTGCGTC
Source organism: Gammarus roeselii (assembly GCA_016164225.1). Lineage (NCBI taxonomy): Eukaryota > Metazoa > Arthropoda > Malacostraca > Amphipoda > Gammaridae > Gammarus > Gammarus roeselii. The sequence goes on from SDVV010045717.1 coordinate 1,794, forward strand.
TCGAACGCGCCTACAGGTACGTTTGAGATGGTCCACCTGTGAAATAGCTACAGCTTCTATACACTCACGGGCAGTTGGTGTCCCACATACTTTTCCCTATACTTTTCGCTGTTTCTAGACCATTTCTCAGCCGCAGCAGCTTCTATACCTCAGCGACAGTTGGTCACACTCTTTTTCACCTCAATTTTGCAGTCATGACTTCGAATCAATTAATTTCCCCTTCACAGCAGTTGAGGGTTACGTTCAGGTTCAGTAGTCTTGTAAAGGGAACCTCAGAAAACGGAAAAATATATATTTTGTATTATTCAGAGACGGTCTATTTGTAATTCAATATTCATCAGATTCGACGTATTAACGGCTTGTTTTTGAGATTACTCCACAGCAGCAGCTGGGACTGGTTCTGACGTGATCTACCTCCGTTTGCGGACCATAGGGGGCCGAAGCACGATGCCTCGTCAGCATTCCTGGTGTGAACGCCCTTAGACGTTAGTGAGCATTTGAAACAACTAAAACTCTGCACAACACAGGTTCCTTGGCAAGGCGAGGTCATGAAAAAAATGGTTGAATAAAATTTATTTTACTGGTTTGATCAAATATTATGTAGAAATATAACAAATTCATTTCTAAATGAATTTCTCATAAATGAAGCAAATAAATTTTCAAGCATGTATGCAATGCATTTACAAGCAAGCAAACAATGAATTTCTCATGCAAGAATCGTATCAATTTCATGCTGTATAATTCAAATTTTACCTAAGCTGTTTTCACTGTGAACATTATTCCCGCAATGATGAACATACAACCAGCGCACCACATAATCGTGAGAGTGGACATGGGTGGCGTCGATAGAATTTTGAGTTTTCTTTATCAGTTAACCACAGTCAGGCGAAGTGTTGCTGATACACACGCACTGATTTACGAACAACATTCTCCAGGGATGCTGATACCCTACCTCCAACTCACAAACAGCAATCTCTTTCCTCGACAATCGGAATGTAACTGAAGGCCAACTATTCGTCAGGCCTTTGATTTAACTCTGGCTACCGGATGGATATCTATCTTATAGTTCATCAGGATAAGCCTTCATTGAACATTGGTGATACACGACCCAGGCACCATTTTTGTACGACTATTTTCCCTTTAAAAACTAATGACTCATTCAATAAAACCAGGAAAATACTTATAGACTTAACACATAATGCATGCCGATTTTGGAAACACCTAGAACCGTCTACCCTCGTTGGTCGGGTTCATATGAGGAGTGTAAAATTGTGCTGCTTTGTCTGACAGCCTACCGCTGTAGATGACATCCTGCTGCTCTCATCTCAGAGTGTTCCTGATTCATATTTTTCAATCCAAATTAGGAGATACATAAATACTATGTACGGATAGATGAAAGTTCCTTAAGATATTGGTCAATATCTACGTTGTAGAAAACATACAAAATGGCCTTATATGAAGTTTGAATAATAGTTTGCTCGTAACATACAGTGTCATCAAATAGATGGCAAAAAAGATCCGAAGTTATTTGTCGGTTGCGGGGTTAATGAAGGGGGCGTTACAGGTTGTGATAGCATTGCACTTTTTTGCTTGTGTCTTAGTCACGAGTCAAGGCTTTCTTATCATTAGATCATTGACACAAAAAATTGCAAAGATAAATCTGATGACGGGAAAAAGTTATTTCTTCACGGTTTTGAACAAAGCTGAAAGGATTCAATTAAAATGGTTTCCGAAATTAAATAAATTGAGGGTTATTATGGACATATCAATGTCCGCCATTTTGTTGATGACTTGAACCAGTTAGAAAGCCTGGTTAGAGCCTGGGTTGTGGTCCCACGGCCTCCCTGAACAGCTGGAAACCCGCCCTGTGAAGGGACATGGGAGAGGGAGCTTCTGGCAGCTGACGCACTGCAAGCATCAAGAGAGCCTTGACTTGAAGAAGATGATGGACTAGAACCGAGATTAGAGTCATGGATATCAATGTTAAAACCATGAGAGGCTGCAATGGGCAAAAAACGACGTTTGGGGCTGGCGAGGCCATGACGCCATACACTTCTTCCTTTTAACATTTGCAAACAAACGGCATTAGTTCGGACAGGTGAGATATAATTACAGATTCTTTCCGCTGTCGCATAGGAATTGACTATGTTTGAAAAAATCATGAACTATGGCGGCACCTCTATTGACCTGCAAACTTAGCTGTGATCTATGAAGAATTAATTCTGCAACTGGGTAGTCTGTTCGAAGCTTGCTCTGTCGTGACCCCTATGTGAGTATCTAACAAAAGAAAGCATAGGCATTTTTTTCCTCTCTTCAATTATTTACTCCTACTTGTATTCGGCATCAGATACAAGTGCAATACCATCATGCTTGCGTTTAATATTAAAGGACACGAACAGAGAAATATAGACCTAGAAATAGTAATTATCGCCTCATTTTTTGTTTTTTTCCGTACTCCCACGAGCAAAGAGAAGCAGCACTGAGTGCTTGACAAGTGGATATTTTTTTCATGTTTCTTGGGCCATCTTGAACTTATCCATAAGCGAGTTCGAGATTCACCTGCTTTTCAAAATAGCTGCGGCGCCCATACTCCCACGGGCAGCTGGCAATCGCTGTCCTAAGCTAATTTTTACTGTATTTGACTACGAAGTAATTTTACTTTCAGGAACAGTTGGTCTAGGGTCTTTGTCGTCATCACAAATGTACCTTCGGTCTTATACTCCCGACTGTTGTCGGGAGTATAAAATTGCTTCGTATTCACGCTACAACAGAAAATAGCTTGGGGCAGAGTGTGTAGCAAATGTTGGCGCATTTCAAGGGCATCTAATTGGTACATTCACATTAACTACCCCGTTTAACACTTGCTCTGCCATGACTGCTATAGGAGTATGTTTAACTGTTGATGCAAATAAATAAGAAAAACACTTATTTTCAAATTTCTCGAAGATGGTCTTCTTTTCCATTGGTTCAACATCAGATACAATTTCGCAACTGGAACCTTCTTCATCAGTTACATACTTGGGCCTCACGAAATTGCCCGGGGATAATACTTTCCTTAAAGAGCGAGACGCGAAGAAAGTGGCATGTTGAATCAACGGACCCATGTAACTGATACGGGCTGCTGAAAAAGTTAACGTTACATAGAGAGTAGGCGTTTATTTTTACATATATGCCTGGAGGGTATAAGCGCTGTACCCGTAATAATCCGTATGCATACCTTGCGGGTTGGTAATACGTACCGTTGCCTGCACGTTAGATACACGCGCCTCTCAGTGTGGTTACATGTAGGTACCGTACGACAGATCCCAATAATGCCCATGTGACCAGAAGGAACACTGTTCCCTTTCCGCTACATTGATGCCAGACGTATACTAACTTACCAGATATTCAGGTGTCGTGCTGATGATTTTTTTTTATAGTTTCATAATAATACCTTCACTTTCAACCATACGTACCTGACGTTTGAAGCAATCTCTGTTCAACTCAACATATATGGAAAAGTTCATAGTTTAACTTATAAAGAATTATCTCAACTTAGTTTCGCTTAACGAGTTAGGGAATGGTAGAGGTTCACAAGCTGACTCTGCTTTTGCTTCCATGTGGGCAATGCCTACCCTCTCGGCGGCCCGTCTCAGCTACACGGATCCCTACTTCCGCTCTCGAAAGCCGTCTGGGCTGACTTACAAGCTACCCTATGAGCCTATGCAAGTGATCGTCATGATTGACAGTCGGGTAACAACCGTCGTGCATAGTGAATGTGTCCTGTCTTGTGCTGTTACTGTTTGTTTTAATGACTTTTAAAGTTAAGCTTCAACTATTCCTCGGTGGAAAACATAAGCAACTATTGCTACTACATCTACTCCTTGCTTTCTTCAAATAAACCACCCAAGGTTATTGGTTGGCACCTGGCTGTACCGACTCATCAGACCGCCTGTCACCATGACAGCTTTGTCTTGTGGCGTTCTTTTCAGTCAGCCGGCTAAAGGAGGCATGGCCAGGGAGCAATCATCGAACTGCTCCTTGCCATGCAAACCTCATGATTAATTTGTTTTCTTCAATTAGAAAGCGTATAAACTCCTCACTGTGTACCTGCGAGTACAAGCATTAGGTGCAGCGGGAAACAGAGGTTCCAGGACAGCTGCGAACTGTTCGGGGGTACCACAGGTAGTCTGGTAAACACTCCTGACAATCCTTCATCAACACCGCTTCCATCCTAGTCATACATCAGTAAATGCTTTTTACTTTTTTAGAATTAAAAAAAATTGAATCTTATTAGCCCTACTTGATTATTTTTTATCATGACGTGTGATTTGCATCAGACACATCCACAAGTCTATCAACATTTGTTGTCCAACAACACTGCTGCAGTTCCATCCTCAGACCAGCAATGATTTTCAAATTTCAAACGCAAGAGCAGTAGTCTAGATGAGGGCAGATATACAACACAAAAAGTAATACCATTAAATATAGACCCCTATATTAACAGTGGACCTCAGTTAATTATTTCCTGACCTGAAGTTTTTTCTACCACAGCATAATATGATTATGAAACCTTAACTTGATATCAACAATCAGACCTAGGTCTTTATGAGACTACACTGGACCAAAGATAGCCTCCCAAATTTAAAATTATTCCAAACTATATCACCTTAGTTCAACTTGTCAGTTTCCACAGGAAAATGGGCAGCACCACAGTCCCCACATATTTGCAGTTATTTAATTTTAGGTTCCAAGAAGAGGTCACATCATGAATTAGGAGCAGCATCTTGATTCATGTCATTTGTGTCAGGGAAATGTTACTTGAAGATTTTAGTGCTAAATTTCAAAACCTTAAACCTTTTTAATTTAAAAAGTCTGAACTTTGAGGTCTGAAGACAAAAAAAAATTGGGAATAAGGAGGCCTTGCTTTGCTGCACCTGTATCAGAATTGGACAGCAATGTCACTCTCTTGCGCCCTTTATTTTATGTAGCAGTTTTACTGCTGTTTTCAAGATTGAGAGGCTAAAAAGCATAGCCACAAATAGGGTACTGTTTGTCTTATCTACATTTTGACCAGTTTAACAACAGGATAACTAGAATGTCCTTTTTATCTGCCATTTTTTCTGAATTTCCCATGTATCTATTTAGTATTTTATGTGTTCAAGTGTTCATCTTTCTCAGCTTGAACATGACTGCTACCACTACCAACTTCATCTTGACAAGTTGACAGCAATACTTTCAAACCCAAAGGCTGACAATCTGGTAGGCACCAGTGAACATGCTTTATGTTGATGCACAATAATAAGTAAAAAAAACACAATTAATAGTTTGAATTATTGTTCAGAATATGTTAAAGTAAAGTCATTTATGCAATGCAGCTTATAATCACTTGTAATTCATCATTTGAAGGCTTGTAATGATGGCATGGCAAGTTGACATACAGCAGACCCACCAGCAAGCCATTGTTAACAGTAGGGAAACACAGCAGCTCTCTGTTGGCTGGATGATTGAAATTTGGTTTACCATATATTTATAGCTACTCCTCAGAAAAATGTGAGATTCCTGTTGGTTTGATTGCCTTTTTTCATTTAAGGATTAACCAAAATTAATTTATTTTCAGGTTGATACTACTATATTAGGTGCATTAGTATTTGACTGGGAGCCACTCAACATTTGGATCTTGTATTTTAATATTCAGAAAATTAATAGCTAGTTTGTTTGAATATTGTCCATAAGTTCACCCACAGCCAATTCAATAAAATGAGTGTAAGTATTCTTTATAATACCTACTTTAATGAATAGTTATTTTCTTCCTATGTTTTTCTAGACTAGTTTTGTTGGAAGACTATTTAAGGTACCATAACATTCAATTTGATAGATGTTCAATGGTATATTTTGACTATGAATTGGTAGTTATTTTTATAATGAACTTCGTGGATGTTTACAAACCTGTAGGTAACCCTGATTCAATGCCTGTAGCTAGGCTACATATATTCAAATCAATGCCTGTAGGCTGTAGCTATCCTCTTACCTGTCTATCTTGTCTTTGCAACTTCCTCAAGCAGCAATACAAACATTGAGGAGCAACAGAGCTACCAAAGGCCAGCACAGTCATGCAAGCCAGTTAAACACTGAGAACAGCTATGTAAACACAGGTTTAAGAACGTGCACCATTGGCTATCATCATTTGAACAAACAGTATGAATTACAGAAAAAAAGCTAGAACAGCGCACCACTCAGCATACAACAGAAAGAAATGCAGAGACTTGACACACCAACACCACATCACACAGTCATCTCTCTAATGCCACAACAACATGACATCACCTCACCACCCATGCACAGGCACAAAAAAAGAGAGGAGATAGCTGCTTGAGCCACCCACAAGGAGACTAGCACCTGGCAAGTAGATCCCAAGGTTAAGAGATCACCATTTGGAAGAATATTCCCCTAAATCTAAATAAACTCAACAGAACAGGACTCAGAAGCTCGATCAGCCCGGAAATTCCAACTCCACCAGGCCGCCACCAGAACCGTCCCCCCCCCGCAGCCACCAAAACATCCCTCCTTTGCAGACATCAGCATGACTACTGCAGTCATCAGCACCACCACTGTAACCCTCAGCATGCCCGCCAGCAACACCACTGCCAACAGCAGCTCTTCTTGCAATCATTTTATGCTGCTGTCTGTCGGTCAAGTCTCTCTGTAACCAAGTATACTGACTATAACTCATCCAAGACTTTTAATTTTTTTGCTCAATCCAACAGCTCTTTCTTTGATCACAATCCAGAACATTAGCTCTGAACAAGCTGGTTTTGCCTATCCTCACAAATCCACCAAGCTCAACTTTTCCGATGTCCAGGTCCAAGCAAACTTCTGCAGATTTCTCATTTATAACCTCAGCACTGCCGGTCTGGAAACCTCTTAGGGCAAATGAATCCTGAGGGCATTCCAGTTTGTGCAACTCCTCAGTTCAACACCAATACCCTCCCTAGAAACTAGTTTAGTAGTCCATGGGCCCATCATGTGGCATGTTGGCATATTGACCACCAGATGCAGACTCGAACCTTCTTGACATTCCATTGACTCTTTTGGCAAGGGATCCAACAGCAGCCAACAACTGGTTGAAATCTGACATAAGCTTCCATGAAGAAGAAATAAAAATAATAAGCCCATGATAGCTGCGGAATAATATACAAACATTAAACATGGCAAAGCAAAACATGAAATCTCCAAGTGGGGCTCTGACTGGCAAATGTGGTTACAACATGCAAATGCTGGTGCTGCAGCACCAGTGGAGGGCGCCCCACAGATGTGGGCCAGGTGGCAGCCATGCTGTGACAAATAAAATGTGATGAATGGGACAAAATTGAAATTCTGAAACATATCTAGGAAGGAAGGCAACAAATAAGCTTCACTGCTGGGGACGCTCATCAATAACATCTACTCCATTAACCAGCCTACTCTCTTAATAAATTTAAAAGTATGGACTAACTAAAGTAAAGTTTAAAAAGGTGCAAAATTTCTATCAAGATTGACACTACTCATTTGGTTATTTGCTCATAGACAATGTTCCAGCTTAAATCAAGAAGAAAAATTGCAGCCAACCAACAAAAGTGGAGAGGAGCATGACCGCAGTTGGGCTACCAATCTTCTGGCGCAATTTTCAGCTAAAAAGTATATCTTACACACCTCCAACCACCAGAGTGTCTAGAAAGGGCCACACACAACCACAAAGGACTGCCCACAGCCCTATGAGTAACAGCACCCTGGGTCAATTCATTGGTTGTGGCTGATTAATGATTACTCAGGCTACAGGCAAATCCCAAAATGCACCTCTGGACACCCCAAAAGTCAGAGAAACAAATTGCACAAACTAAACTGTCCATCAGCCAAGGTCATGATGGGCACTTCAGCCAGCCAAAACACCAACTAGACTCTTCAACAGTCATAGAGCATTGCATTCCCCAAAACAGAAAATGTAGAGATTCCTTAACTGAACTACGATGAAAATAGTCATAATTAAGTTTCAAATCAAAATAGTTGCAGTGAAACTCAATGAATAAATTGAAAAAAAAATGCACATCAGGATAAATATTTAGAGCTGATGAATGGATTTTTGGATATGGACTATGGTAGTCATTTGAGGAGCCTGGATTGTTCTCTGGAGGCAGACCTGATATAGTACTGATAAATATATATATATATATGTATATATATATATATATATATGTATATATATATATATATACGTATATATATATGTATA
>SDVV010045718.1:0-10041 GCA_016164225.1 Gammarus roeselii
GGCTATCTATTGACTGATAAGATAGGCTATCTATTGACTGATAAGATAGGCTATCTATTGACTGGTAAGATAGGCTATCTATTGACTGATAAGATAGGTTATCTATTGACTGATAAGATAGGCTATCTATTGACTGATAAGATGGGCTATCTATTGACTGGTAAGATAGGCTATCTATTGACTGGTAAGATATGCTATCTATTGACTGGTAAGATAGGCTATCTATTGACTGATAAGATGGGCTACCTATTGACTGATAAGATAGGCTATCTATTGACTGATAAGATAGGCTATCTATTAACTGATAAGATAGGCTATCTATTGACTGATAAGATAGGCTATCTATTGACTGATAAGATAGGCTATCTATTGACTGATAAGATAGGCTATCTATTGACTGATAAGATAGGCTATCTATTGACTGGTAAGGTAGACTATCTATTGACTGATAAGATAGGCTATCTATTGACTGGTAAGGTAGGCTATCTATTGACTGGTAAGGTAGGCTATCTATTGACTGGTAAGGTAGGCTATCTATTGACTGGTAAGGTGGGCTATCTATTGACTGGTAAGGTAAGTATTGACTGGTACGGTAGGCTATATATTGACTGACAAGATAGGCTATCTGTTGACTGTTAAGTTAGGCTATCTATTTACTGATAAGATAGCTACCTATTGACTGGTGAGGTAGGCTATCAATTTATTGATAAGATAGGCCATCTATTAACTGATAAGGTAGGCTATCTATTGACTGGTATGGTAGGCTATGCATTCACTGATAAGATGAGCTATCTGTTGACTGATAAGGAGGCTATCTATTGATTGCTAGGATAGGCTATCTATTGACTGATAAGATACGGCATTTCTTGGTAATGAAAATGTCATCCGTCTATTTTATAAAGGCAACTGTCACATTTTTCCCTCACACCGTTTCGACTACAGCCCCGAACGGTGAATTGAAAACCAATGTCAAGCTTCTTGTTGCTCTATGAATGAATCTTCGATCGAAGAGGCAGTTTGTCTGGACAATCCAAGTTGAAAGAGGACCCAAATGGGAGCTTCTTGACTCGCTTGTCAGTAAACAACTATCAGTTGCCCAGCAAGGACGCTTGACTGAATGCATGGCTCCACCTCTCCGCATGTTTGCATACTAAAATAGCACTATCCTTGTTCGTAGCATTTCTGAGAGAAGGAATCTTTTCCGCTAGAACTTTGTAAATAAAATGTCCCATTAATATTTGATTGGGAGAGGCGTCGACACTTTTGACAGCTACTGTTGAGTGTGTAACGAAGTTTAAATGGAGACGAGAATTAACAAAAAATACCATGTCTCTGACCCATCAGAATTTTATTTTTTTGTCATTAGAATCTCAGGTTGATATAATTGCTACGACTTATACAGCTAAGAAACGATGGTTGTTTGTGTCGTACCAATTATATGTTGATATAATTGCTACGACTCACACAACCAAGAAACACCGGTTGTATGTGTCGTACCAATTACATGTTTGATATAATTGCTACGACTCACACAACAAAAAAACGCCGGTTGTATGTGTCGTATCAATTATATGGTTGATATAATTTCTACGACTCACACAACCGAGAAACGCCGGTTGTATGCGTCATACCAATTATATGTTTGATATAATTGCTCCGACTCACTCAACCAAGAAACGCCGGTTGTATGTGTCGTACCAATTATATGTATGCCATAACTGCTACGACGCACACAACCAAGAAACGCCGGTTGTATGTGTCGTATGAATTATTTGTGTGATATAATTGCTACGACTCACACAACCAAGTAGCGCTGGTTGTATGTCGTACCAATTATATGTTTCATATAATTGCTACCACTCACACAACCAAGAAACGCCGGTTGTATGTGGCGTACCAAGTATATGTTTGATATAATTGCTCCGACTCACACAACCAAGATACGCTGGTTGTATGTCGTAGCAATTATATGTTGGATTTAATTGCTACGACTCACACAACCACGAAACGCCGGTTGAATGTGTTGTACTAATTATATGTTTGATATAATTGGTACGACTCACCCAACCAAGAAACGCCGTTTGTATGTGTCGTACTAATTATATGTATGACATAACTGCTACGACTCGCACAACCAAGAAACGCCGGTATTATGTGTCGTATGAATTATATGTGTGATATAATTGATACGACTCACACAACCAAGAAACGCTGGTTGTATGTCGTGCCAATTATATGTTTGATATAATTGCTACGACTCACCCAACCAAGAAACGCCAGATGTATGTGTCGTACCAAGTATATGTATGTTATAATTGCTACGACTCACACAACCAAGAAACGCCAGTTGTATGTGTCGTACCAATTATATGTTTGATATAGTTGCTACGACTCACACACTTAAGAAACGCTGGTTGTATGTCGTACCAATTATATACTTGATATAATTGCTACGACTCCACAACCAAGAAACGCCGGTTGTATGTGTCGTACCAATTATATGTTTGATATAATTGCTACGACTCACACAACCAAGAAATGCTGGTTGTATTTCGTACCAATTATATGTTTGATATAATTGCTACGACTCACACAACCAAGAAACGCTGGTGGTTTTTCATATCAATTATATGTTTGATATAATTGCTACTACTCATACAACCTTTAAATTTTTCGGATTCATACGATTATTATATAAAAGGCCGTGCGGTCAGAGACAGCTGGTCGTCATGTTGGGTGCACTTCAATGATATTGAACAGAAATCAGGGCAAAATCAAAAACGGTTTGACAGTAATAACTTCCTACTCGTTATTAGGCAGGTGTGTGTGTGTGTGTGTCAACCTTTGACACAAATAATTTCCCTTCCATGCGAAACTGTTCAAGTAAGTTATTTTTGTTTACGCGCAAGTTTAGCTGGCCGATATACTTACTGCTGACTCAAAAACAGTGAATCTGGCACATTTTTAACGCAATTCTTCCTGAATCGTTAACGAACTCTGTTTTATAGGTCAGTCAGGGTGACGTTTCGCTTATTCAAATACCGCATTTGAAACTAAGTTTGATGTGTTCGACCTAAGTATTGAAAACCCATTGCTAGACGATGGAAGTAAATGATTTAATAATAAAAAGGATAAGTGATAATATGCCGTAACTTAAGGCGATTTCAGATACTTGACTTACGAAAACTGATAAATAATAACCTTAAGCCACACTGAATAAAAAAGCATTTCCACAGTAGCCATGTAATAAGCGTTTCGGTTCATTGCCTGACAGTACTCTTTGAAAGCTTCCCCCGCATCAGAAGCAAACTAAGAGATAGTATGTTGGGCAATAGATGCTGGAATGCTCTCTCAGGTGGTGCAGTGTATGCGCACACGCATACCAATCTCTCGAAATAACCGAACGCCATTGCACTTTTGTACTTCTATTGCCATTGCTACAACTCGCACTAACGGCTGCTCGAAGCTCACAAGGTCTCTAGCATCATAGAAATACCTACGACAAATAATGAAATCATCAACTCACCACAATTACGGTATTGGTACAAATGTTCTAAGTAAGGTTGAATATTTATCGATACAGCACAACCAGGAACGACTAGAACAGTCTTTCATGTTCCTCTTTGAAAATTCGTTTCTACAATAAGATTAAAAACCGCTGCCTTCTCACGTCTTACCATGCAACTATGCAACTATTATCCTATCTTATTAGGAGTGTATTCTTTTCAGCTTTATTCTTCAAGGTACGTTCACCCATGTACGAATATTTTATCAGCTATTCGTCTAACCAACGTTTAGCGACAGTAAATCCATCAAGAAGAGTAAATATAATCCTAAAACATTACGTAGTAACCTAAAGTCATAACGTTTTCAGTAACGCGTAATTTACCAATCCACGTCCCTACGCGCGAGCTTGCGATGCCTCGCGTTGTGGCCCCGGTGGAGACAAGCCACTAATCTTAATCCCAATCTCTATCAATCTAAATACCCCTGATCTCTGTCATCAGCAACAGCTCCCACGCCCACCCCTGCACCACTGGCTCGTAACACCAGAGGCTGCAGCATTTATTACTTTCTTCTTGTAGTTTCGGCTCCTCGCAGGAGTCTGGTATTGTGTTCGTTTCATTACGAGGTAATTAATTTTGTTGTTAATACAAACGGAAAATAATATAGCCCGAAGTCAAATTAGAGCTTTCTCAAAATGGAGAAGTAAAACATACGGTAGGTTGATCGTCATCAAAATGCGCAGACGATTATAAACCGTGCCGCGCATTATTGATCCCACAACGTCAAATGCTGACTGACGAAATATTTAGAAATATCTATATTATTTCGTACATGGTATGACGAGGAACCTTTTGATATCGATGAACATTTAGCTATTGTGATAACTATATTTTTTACCAGAAAACGGATTCCGGATGTCAATTTTATTCACCAACGGCCAACCCGTATCTGTCCTTGGATGACGGCAAGCGAATAGCCCTCGTTCTTACAGAAAAATGCTCTGCTCAAAACACCTGATCAGTTTTGCATATTGGTCTCCACAACAACGATAACCACAACCTTAACTTGCAATTTCACTACCACCAGTTGTACCACTGCTGCTACCTACCCTAACTTGCCATTTCACTACCACCAGTTGCACCACTGCTGCTACCAACCCTAACTTGCCATTTCACTACCACCAGTTGTACCACTGCTGCTACCGACCCTAACTTGCCATTTCACTACCACCAATTGTACTACTGCCGCTACCAACCCTAACTTGCCTTTTCACTACCACCAGTTGTACCACTGCTGCGACCAACCGTAACTTGTCATTCCCCTACCACCAGTTGTACCACTGCTGTTACAAACCCTAACTTGCCATTTCAATACCACCAGTTGTACCACTGCTGCTACCAACCCTAACTTGCCATTTCACTACCACCAGTTGTACCACGGCTGCTACCATGGTCAATTATCAATTTGGTTGTTTCGACAATTATCTGGTGTTGTCGGCGTAGTGGATTCTTTCTTAGTTTCAGTAGCTATTCGGGACAATGATCTGAGCATCCCTTAATGTTGTTCCGATTGCTTTTTGTGTGAGGTCGTTTCCCTGCTGCTCGTCATATGCGGTGTGCCTTGTGCTGCTTAACTTTCTAGCGTTTGGGTTGTATTATTCCGTTCTCTGTGTTATATCATATTTACCTTCTGTGTTGTATTCCTTATCTGAGTGTTGCTATGCACGGGTGTTCACCAGAAGATTTTCTTTTCGCTGGATGAGTTTAGAATAAGAATCTAAATAAGTCTTTACGACCTGAATTTGGTGGGAACACCCACAGAGGATAAGGTCGGAGTTGCTCATTGCAGTGTCAAAAATGTATTCGTTTTATGAACGCTACAACTGTTTTTAGTATAAGAGGTAAATAACTGAAACAAAGCTTATTCAAATTGAAAAAAATTAAAGATTTTTTGTTTCATTTGCTCAAGCAGATATCTTTTAAAATGACCGCCGTCAGCTGCAATTCACTTCTAAAACGACGACCATAATTATTAAAGACTTTCACGAGCGTTGTACGGGGGATCGAGGAGATGAGTTCAGTCACTTCCGTGAGCTCATCAAGAGATACATGTTTGATTTAAATTTATGGTCCTTGACGTAACCCCTGAGAAAGAAGTCGAATAGAGAAAGGTCGGGCAATCATGGTGGCCATGGGAACTTACTCACAGTGTGTGGGGAATGAATATATCAGAAAAGCGAGTGGTCAACCAGTTCATGACATGTTTTGAGGTGTGTGCCGGGGCTCCGTTATGCTGGAACAACAGCTCTGATGCCCTTTTGAGTCCAAAAAATCTGTTAAGCAATTCATTGTACCGTCCAGCTGCAATTGTAACTGCTTCTCCAGTTCCAGCTTCATCATAGAAGAACTGGATATTATTTTCGTTGCGCTCAGGCCACACCACACGGTGACCTTTGGAGGTTGCAAGGTCACACCACACGGTGACCTTTGGAGGCTGCAAAGTCACACCACACGGTGACCTTTGGAGGTTGCAAGTCCACCCCACACGGTGACCTTTGGACGTTGCATGTCCACGCCACACGGTGACCTTTGGAGGTTGCAAGACCACACCACACGGTGAACTTTGGAGGTTGAAAGGCCACACCACACGGTGACCTTTGGAGGTTGCAAGGCCACACCACACGGTGAACTTTGAAGGTGCAAAGGCCACACCACACGGTGACCTTTGGACGTTGCAAGGCCGCACCACACGGTGACCTTTGGAGGTTGCAGTGACCTAAAAATGGATGCAGGTTTCGTGGGCGACCACTTCAGGTAATTTTATTTGACATACTATTGAAATATGTATGATATTCGTTGCTGAAAATAATTTTATCAAAACCGTTGTCACCGTCTTCTAAAATTCATTTGGTTTGCAGACTGAAATCAGGTCTTTTACGATGTCATTTATAAATGTATTGCAGCTGACGGTGGCCATTTTGAAGTATAATAAAAACTAAAAATTCAAAATGAGAAAAAAAATACTATCTCTTGTATGGAAAAAAATGTAGCGATTGTAAAATGTACACATTTTTTGATGCTCACCCTTATTAGACTCACCTAACCTCTAGACAACATAGTCTGTTGTAGCCTTATGTACTCCTATAAGCCTATATGGGGAGTGGCTTTTAGGCCTATAGCTTATCGCCTCATAGGCCTATAAGCTTTAACTACAGTAGTGTGGATCAAGGAATGTTGTTAGGGTAATGAAAAGTAGAAATAAGACCGATAGACGCAGGGTGATAGTAGCCTATGGGATTGTTCATAACAATCAGAAGGAGGCATCGCGAAAACTTGTTTCTGGTGCATTTTTGTGATACGCCAAGTGTATGAGATTGTTTTGGGAGACATCTTCTAGGGAGTTGAATAAACATTGAGGAAGAAACAGGAAGAGAGGCAGTGCAAGGAAGACATCAAAATTTTACAGGGACAATGTTCTGAATTAGGGTATGTGCAAAAGAATTTGAAAGGTGACCATGCTATCTGATCCTGTTTTGTTTGGTCTGGGTACGATAAGGTCTTCACTTACGTTCAGCCTCCTTAGGAGGATTACCTTTTCATCACATGATGAAGTCCCAGGATACCTTCCACGATTTGTTGCCTGACGGAGAGCTGGCAAATAATCTCACTGTTTATCACATGATGAAGTCCCGGGATACCTTCCACGATTTGTTGCCTGACGGAGAGCTGGCAAATAATCTCACTGCTTATCACATGATGAAGTCCCAGGATACCTTCCACGATTTGTTGCCTGACGGAGAGCTGGCAAATAATCTCAATGGTAACTTGAGAGCCTGCGTATAACAATGCCCGGATGATCTTCCCTGGATCAATCCATTTGTGGCTAGCCAAAGAAGACATCTATACGTGTCTTCTTTGGCGTCCAGGCACATCTGTAGATCGACAATGTAATAATTTTCCAATTTTTTACGGCAAGATTGCGTGTTTGTTGCTCAGGTAAGTGAAACCAATAGGCACAGATGATGCCATCAATAGGTACAGATGATGCCATCAATAGGTACAGATGATGTCATCAATGGGCATAGATAATACCATTAATAGGCACAAATGATGCCATCAATGGGCATAGACGATACTATCAATTGGCACAGAGGATGCCATCAATAGGCACAGATGATGCCATCAACAGACACAGATGATACTATCAATAGGCACAGATGATGTCACTGATAGGCACAGATGATGCCATCAATAGGCACAGAGGATGCCATCAATAGTCCCAGATGATGCCATCAACAGACACAGATGATACTATCAATAGGCACAGATGATGCCACTGATAGGCACAGATGATGCCATCAGCAGACACATATGATGCCATCAATATGCATAGATGATGCCATCAATAGGCACAGATGATGCCATCAATGGGCACAGATGATGCTATCAATAGGCACAGATGATGCCATCAATAGGCATAAATGATGGCATCAATATGCACAGATGACGCCATCAATAAGCACAGATGATGCCATCAATAAGCACAGATGGTGCAATTGAGTCAGCAGGCTGCAGTAGCATAGCATGTAAGAGAGCGTGTCGTTTTATGTTACCATGACTTTGCTGAATATATTTACGTGATAATAGGTTTGATATAATGTTGGACAGAAATCAATGAAGTCAGTCTCGATTATTTTGATCTTCTACATTTGGTAACTCAAAGAAGGTGTTGCACATTTGATATTTAGAGTTTATTGACGAAGAAGAAACTCCGCTCTTCAGAACAGGTGCAGAGGAAGGGCAGGATGCATCTTCATACGTTTGTCAGAATGTATTCTATAACCGGGTGACAGAAAAAAATGGCCAAAAGAAAAAAATATATAACTCAATAAATAAAGTGGGATAAAATAATGTAGCTAAAAACACGTGATAGAATACGTTCTGGAGTCCGATTTGTTTTTTACAAGTGCTCAAAATAGCCACCCTCCTGCTGAGTTTATCGGCTTACCCGTTTTAGAAAAGTTGAGATTACTGCAGCAAGAACATCTTGGTCAGTGAAAGAGATTACTTCTCGGATAACTTGATTAGCTGCATCGATAGTGAAAGGTAGGGCTTTAAAGACCCTCTGTTGTTTTCGAAACGGTTTCTCAGCAATGTTATTGCAGGCACAGATGTGTGTGCACCATCTTGTTGGAACCAAACATCAAGATGACTGTCAACCTAAATCCCTGAAAATGATCCAGAGAAACATGTAGTTTACGAAGTGGTTTCTCAGCCAAGTCATCGCTGGCACAGATGTGTTTGAAGTAGCACCGCCTTGATGGAACCAAATATCAGGACGACTGTCAACAGACGTTACTTTATCTAGCACATCAATAAAGGCTTTGTTGTGCACATTGTGTAGGTTTCCGGTAACAACAAATTCACATGTAGTGTCACCCACACACTTTATGGGGACTAGCCGCAGAAAAAGGACACCCTCGGTGAGTGCAAAGGCTTCTCGAGCAAGGTTTTTGCAAATGATTATCTTTTTTCAGACAATTCATTAATCCGTTCACTCTTTTTATCGTCATTGCTTGAGAGCTGCTATGATGTTGGAAGATTGAGTCTGTGATCAATCTTTGGAATGCGCCTGACAGACCAACGACTGAGTCCTGCCTCAGCAGCAAGTTTCCTATCATCTTGTGATTGGAATTCTTGAATGATTTAATTCAAATTGACGATTTTTCTTCCAATTTTCCATGTTTTGAGCGTCCTGAATGACCTTCGAAAAGATTAGGTATGTTGTTATTCGCTCTCGTATTGTTGACCCATTGCTGACAGTCCTTATTTTTATATCCAGGTTGTATTGCTTGACAAATGCACTTTTCACTTTGATTTGAGAAATACTTGAGTATTTCTCTTCAACAATGAAAACACGCGATTCACTTTTATTACGGCCCATCTTGATAAATTATTAATTTATTAAATGCCACATTAACGGTAATGTAAACATAAGTCGAGGTGTCCAACGTTTGAAATTGAACATCAGGACATATCCGTTCAGGTGGTTTTGTTTCACCAATATACGTCAAATAGTTTTGAGCCATGGGCGTGTATCATCGACCCGTATTTTCTGTGTCGCCTTCTAGAAGCTAGAAGTTATCTTTTATATCAATACTTCTAATACACAGTCATCTTTATTTGTCATCAAGATAACGATGACTTTGTTCTACTGCAATCAAGCCATATTAACCATTAGATAACATGCAAGTTCACGACATGTCTTCACTCCTCCAGTCAAGCAGCGATGCAATCAAGCCATATTAACCATTAGATAACATGCAAGTTCACGACATGTCTTCACTCCTCCAGTCAAGCAGCGATGCAATCAAGCCATATTAACTATTAGATAACATGCAAGTTCACGACATGTCTTCACTCCTCCAGTCAAGCAGCGATGCAATCAAGCCATATTAACCATTAGATAACATGCAAGTTCACGACATGTCTTCACTCCTCCAGTCAAGCAGCGATGCAATCAAGCCATATTAAC
>SDVV010045719.1:0-10041 GCA_016164225.1 Gammarus roeselii
TGTATGTATATATATATCATCAGCTCCAACTAGAAAGCGGACTAAATCTCGAGCGATTAATGGCGTCGTAACCTGACGCATAAAGATGAAATCTCGCTATTAGGCGAGGGTCACGAGAAAGTGCGTCTCGAGTTAGGGTCTCTGTATGGCAGTGACGGATGGAGGGGAATCGCTACGTTAGCGAGCCAGTGGTCTCATTTCAAGTTAACTGCTACTGTAATCGTGTGAATGACGCAAGTACATACACGTCTGCATGTTTTATCCTCTAAATGTTCCTAGGATGTAAATATTTCCAAAAATGTAAATGTTCCTCTGAAACCATGCTACTATGTAAACAATATATATATATAAATTTGAACATGAATGTTTCAGTGTCCACAGTCATACAGATGGAAAATACATGAATGTATTATTGCAGCCCATAATACCCTAAATAAGTTAATGTGTGAGCAGTGAAAGCAATGACAAATAAAAGCGGTGCCTGCGACGCTAAAAAAACTATATATAAATAATTAAATACTGTTAAAAAGAATAAAATCCAACACATACAGTCAACCTCACTTGTGCCAGGCTGACATTTCTTGCGGATATACCAAAGCAATAAACTCTAACGTTAAGTCTTACAATAATACCTACTCTTTACATACCTATTTACAAATCCTATCACAACGCTATAAATGTCACAAAAAAGGTATAGGTCGAGCAAAGACCAGCAATAAATACCCATTGAAATAACAGCGCTGCCTGCGACACTATTTATTAAGATTTATAAATAATTATATAAGTATACTGATAGAAAAAATTGAATTCTACACGTAATCATAATCAATCAGCAACAATCACAAGGGCGTTTTCGGTGAGGGCGTTTTCGTACCCCATATCTTCAGGCTGTTTCGCACCCCTTATCTCCAGGGCTGTTTTGCAGCGAGAATCTCCAGAGCTGTTTCGTACAGAGGGTCTCCAGGGTTGTTTCGGTGCCCCAATCACCAGGGCTGTTTCGGTTCCCCAATCTCCAGGGCTGTTTTGGTTGAACTATAACTACTGCTGTGGCATGAACAAGCCTAAGCTCTTCTGCACTCTCACGAATCAATATACAGACCCCTCCTTAAAAAGGATGTCACCTTGAGGTGTCGAGGCGTCTCATCACACTCACCTTGATGATGGTTCCAACTCGTTTGGTTCGATCCTGCAGACCTGAGTTCAAGCTGCAAACACGTAGTGGGACCTGCTTTTGAGCACTGTGTATATGTTCCAAAACCAGTACTGCGAAGGAATAAGATAGCGCCGGAGTCAGGCGGCGGGACCGGAACTGGTATTGGCGCGTGAGTCAGCTAACGGGTGGTGGGCGGAAGGGAGGGGGGCGGAAAGGGAGCGGCAGGCTGGAAGCCAGGCTTACGGGCTAGATTGGCAAGGTGTTATGTCCTGAACATTTTCCATTTAATTGCATATTGATGTTTATTGTATTTATACATGTTTTTTTCTCCTTTAGATGGTTGTATTGGGGTATAGTTGGTCGCTAACTGTTGCTCGTTATATATATTTATTCGGTTCTGGTAGAAATGGTGTTATAACAAGTTTCTGGAGGAGTGGGGTGCAGGGATCCCCTAGGCAAAAAGTTGGATGCGCTTTGGCAAATTCAGTGAATTTGCTCCTATCTGTTATATGAATCGTATTCTTTCCATGACTGATTTGTCATTATTTCTATGTGCTGAGTGAATGTTTCGTTATATAATTATGTCTGGATTTTGATTCTATACATTTTTCTGTACATATATGTTTGTATTGGTATCTAGTTGGGGTATAATTGACTCAATCGGAAATTGGTTGGTAGATTCTTAACGGTTGGATGCTGTGTACCAGCCTGATATTGAATTTTGGCAATGTTCTGTTTATTTTCCAGTCGTTTATTTTATATGTATATAATATCTATAAGATTAATATGGCTTAGTAGCCTGGTAGTTGGCGAGTTGATGTTTGTATTTAAGATTGATGCAGCAGCTTCGTTACGAGAGTCTATCTACCCCATAATGCATCATCCAGGTTCGAACCAGATATATCGATGTTCCATTGACGCGGTGTTTCGGGAATTGTGAATAGTTTTCTCGTACAGTTATAGGAGTTTTTAGGATATTTTAGGTTTGCATCTTCCATGAAGCACAATTTTTTCTGGCATAATTGGTCGGTTATTACATCATTTTGGTATTCTATACGTATATATAGAACATTCTGTTTCGATTAAGGCGTGGTTACTAAATGTAAAAAAATGTGAATTTAAGCTTGTTTTGGATTGAGTTGGGGAGTAATTTTATCAGATTTTGTAGGTACTATAGCGTGCTCATGTAGAAGTATTCCACATAATTTACTATATGTTTCAGTTATGTCAGCTGAAACATTAATTGATACATGTCTGCTCGTATCAATATTTACTATAGGGTGCTCGTGTAGAAGTATTCCACACCATTTACTATACGTTTCAGTTATGTCAGCTGAAACATTACTTGATACATGTCTACTCGTTTCAATTAATGTTCGTCCACGGTGTTAGAGTTCATTGAATTGGCATATCCGCAAGAAATGCTAGCTTGGTACATATCGATTTGGTCGTATGTAAAGGAATGTATTATTTGTATAGTATATGGTATTGTAGTATTTAATCGATTTGGCTGTATATACCGTTTTAATTTGTGTCGAAGTCACCGATATTATTATATTTATTTATGTTTATTACAAAATTACATATTAGGAACATTTACATATAAGGAACATTTACATCAATCTATTTTCATCATTTTAGTAGCAGTTGCAGGGTTTACGTTAACGTATTTTCAATCCGTACGACGAAGGACAATGAATCATGTTCAAGTATGTATTTCATTATTTGATATGTGGTTAAATAGGAACATTTACGTATAAAAATTATTTATTTATTTGGATCATTTAGAGCATAAAACCTGAAGACGCAGACGTACTTGCATCAGTCACCTAACTCCACACGCAAAAGACGGTCTCACCTGCCTTACTGGATGCCCAAATCCAAAGAATTGTGCACGCATCGACATATGTTTTTTCTGATTATGTATGTCTCCTAATTGTTCATGTCTGATTTTAGATTGTGTCTGGTAATTGACACCCTTAACAGCTGATTTTGTGACGCCAGACTCGAGCAACATGATGTAACAATTTGGTTTCAAGCAAATGATTTCACTCGGTTAGTCATCGGCTGTTTTGCTTCTCAGTAGTCCCGGCTGTCCTTTCTTGGATTCATCGTACAAGAGATAATTTTTCGGGTAGTTGGAGAAGCCCATGTATTCAGGAAAAGAAGATTGCCGCATTTCCGCCTCAATATCGGCCACACTTTTGAATTGGAGCAGCAACGAATCTGTGTCCGAGTACATGAGCGAGACGTCGTCACCGTAGCGTGGTTTCAGTGTATCATAAAAGAAGCTGTAGACTTTTGTTTTAGCTTCTGTTTGGAGTTGAGGAGATATATATCGATGATACCTTAGGTAACTGAGTGCAATTTCAATTGCATAATATCTATCGCATTTCAGTGCTAGTCATTCTGTGTTGCAATTCATTGCAAGTCATATTACATATCTGCAATTTCTTCATCGTACAAGGGGTGATTTCTGGGGTAGTTGGAGAAGACCATGTATTTAGCCAGAGGAGCTTGTAGCATTTCCGCCTCAATATCGGCCACACCTTTGAACTGGAATAATATCTATCGCATTTCAATGCTAGCCATTCTGTATAGCAATTCATTGCAAGTCATGCAATTTCAATGCTAGCCATTCGAGTTAAATTTAGAATATTGCAAACAAAGATTTACATGATATATTTATATTGATATCAGATTTATAACACATATATATTAGGGAATTTTACGGGTTTATCATTTATACGAGAACATAACTATTCACACCGAAAATCGACTCAAGCAACTGTACGAAACATACTTATTGACTTCGGCTTCCCTCTCTGGTCTTATCTTGTTCGGCGATATCAGAGCCACTCAAAGGGTTCTTCATCTATGATAAGCATCATTTCTCACCTGGAGCTGTCGGCTCATCATATCGGTGTAGGATTTATCATCTGGGTATTTTTTTTCTGATCTATTGGGCTCTAGACTTTTGCCTTTAGTACACATTTCAGATAGACGGATACCTTTGGGAGTAGTGTATGCAACACTTCAAATCCAAACCTTGTAACCAAAACTTTGTTTCTAGTCTTGAGCTAGCTTTTTCTCGACGCTAATTTTTTTATTATTGTTGCATGTTTATGACATCGAATATTTTCAGGGTTTTTCTTACTGTCCCCAACATTCCCATTCACTATATTCCCGCAAAGATTCGGAATATACGTAATTCTCCTAGCACTCAAACGTTTGAGACAAGATTCTGTTTCATATTTCATTACCAATAATTTTGGTACATAGTCATATATACAATTCATTTTATTGTACATTTTTACACGTCTTATACTTGATACCATTTCATTACCACATTTGATAACTCGATTTCCTTCAACTTTAGCAGGTTTTTCTTCACATGACACCTCCTCCTCGGTACCACTATCCCACGGTTCAACATCACTCTCACTGGTATCCAATCCACTTAAAGTATCCCACGTTTTCCCCTTATTTTCATAATATCCCATTTCGTCTAAGGTTTGGGTGTACTCCTCCCATTTCATCCAATCTTTATACGTTCAACGTTTGGATGTTTGTAGCATCGCGCTTTCTTTACTGCTCGCACCCTGTTGAACGCTGTCTATCTCATTATTTTGGAAACTCAGATCCGGTATATTATGTTCTATCAATACGCTCTTTTCGTCCTTACAGCTTAAATTTTCTCGTCCATTTTTAAGTTTATCATATTTAAGATAATGCTGACATTTGAGGTGGTGCCCAAACCCGAACGTCTGACTTGATTTGCTTAATTTGATCTCCGCATTGCAAATAACACATCCCCCCGTATTATATTTTCTGGTAAAATATTTCCATATCAAACTTGGCGAGATCCTTCTACAACAAAAGCAGACCGGTAACTAATTGAGAATAAATCTGATCCCAATTTTATATATACTCTAACATGAACATATAGGGTTGATGCCGGCATGTGTCGGCATATGCCGATTTAAGTTAAGGCGTATAGACAGTTGATGCCGGCATATGCCGGCATATGTAGGCATATGCCGATATAATGTGTAGCGTTTACACGGTTGATGCCAACATATACCGGTATAATGTAGGCGTATACACGGTTGATACCGGCATATGTCTGTATAATGTAGGCGTATTCACGGTTGATGTCGGCATATACCGGTATAATGTAAGCGTATACATGGTTGATGCCGGCATAATGTAGACACACTCACACACATTTTGTATCCATATACAGGACGGTTAACATCTGAGGCTTTTTTACCTCTTTAGAATAAAATCCCTTGCTTTTTAGTTACCAGTTTTTTAATGTGGATCAGCTGTACGTCTTGTTAGGTTAAAAGATCTGGTCATCCTAACCTAACCAGCTTGAACAAGAATTATGTGTCATCTTTCGACGTTTCCTGCTTGCGTATGATACTTATTCATCGAGTGGATCAGCTTCACCGCATGTTATGTTAAAAGAACTAATCATCCTAACCTAGCCTAACCTATTGTACCCAAAAAGTATGTATTTTCGATCGACTTTTCATGCTTGCCAATGATTCTCAGTGTTTCAGGATTAATGCATAACAAATATCTCCACTTGACTCTATATTTTGACCTATCCTTTGCAGTTTTGATACATGCTTCTAATTTTGATTTAGTAAATTTCATCCGTTTTCATAGATAATTTCATCGTTGTTTGATTGTTGTAGATATTTTTCATATGATTCTTGATTTTTGATCTGACACAATTCTACATCACTTCTACATGTTATTAACACCCATTAAAAAACCTAATCTAACCTTATGCACGGTTTTCAGTCATCGATATATAAAAATGAACCCCTCCACACGGTTCTTTATAAAACTTTCATCTATTTTTTTCTACTACGTGGTCACTCTCGACCCATATTAGTTAGCAAAGAGGCCAGATTTTTGAGCTTAGATGGTTTGAATGTTACAAGTAATTCATATTTGTATCCAGTTTCACACGTACGAGCACTTCGTCTCATACTAGGGCAAACACATTTACCTCAATATCTCTTGACACTACATCCTCTGACGACTTGCACGGCTGATTTCCCTATTCTTTCCTATAATTTTTATATTCATGACGATGATTTCGTTTCAGATGTCGCCACACATTACTCGTGAATTTATGTTTATTCAATTTTGTTCCTTCTTTATCACAGATTGCAACCCCCCGTTACCCCATTACTTTCGTAGAAACGACGACTCAAGCTATACCCCATCTTTCCACAACAGAATCACAATTTTGACTGAGCAAGATCTGATCGGACTCTGATTTTTATCCTACCAATCTGTAACACATCTAGAACATTCACCCCCAAGATAGGCTCATGGCAATGATTAAATTTGTCATAAGCGACATCTCGAGTTTCGTTTCATACCGTGAAACATATTCTTCTACTGATTTCGTTAATTCGACCTTACCTCCAACTGACACGAGGTATGCAATTCATTGCTTAAGCTTTGAGTTTTCGGATAATATAAACATTTGATTACGGATTGACATGATTTATTTCTGTATTATTAGTATTATTTACAGATCGTGCTGGATTCATCAATACTTTCTAACTCATTTTTTGTTTTGTTTTTTAACAGCATGGTTTGTACATCCATCCATACCCATCATCGCGATGTTTCAGTTTCCTCTCAAAATCCTTCATATACCGGGCTTTCCGGACCCGGACCTTTCTTTACTAGCCAACTTATCACTTCAATAGACGGACTTGGCTCTGTCCGGGTGTCGCAAAAATTTGAAATTTTATAGAAATTTCGAATTTTAAAATTGTTTTGAATTTTGAATTTTGTTATTCTTTTTTTAACTCATGTACACATACATACTCTTGAACATACACATGCACATACACACTTCATTACATGCATACATACACAGACGATGACCTAGGCAAGCGATGATAGGCCTAATGTTTAGCAAAAAAAAGCAAGCAATTGCATTATTATAGCTAGCTGCATGGAGAAATTGGAGTCAGTCTTACGTTGAGTGTAAGTGGAGCAGGACGGCTCATCATCAAATAGACAGCAATCAATGTTCACGTGGCAAAAATTAGTTTACGTGTTTTGGAAGAAGAAATCTCCTACGATGATATGAGTTGGATCGAACTTATATTGACTAGTGTTGAAAATATCAGTTATCTCAAAATGGGCCAAACAAGAATCAAAAGAGTGAGAGATAACATTCACAAATGGATGAAGGAAAATAGAAGTTGGCTTTGGGTAACTAATGTCGACGGGTGACTGTCGTATGTAACGAGGTTCTAGGGAAATAAGAAAGTGCATATCGAAATTGGTATGATCCAAGTGGAAAATCATCATCGTGACTGTAATAAAGCTGCCTGGGAACAGAAGAAAATCTGGAACGTATGCAACAATTCCTCAATGATGAAGATCAGAATGACTTCGGATAGGAGAAGTCTCGAATAATTAGGGTTGAAAAGAAAGAAGCAATACATTCGTGGACTCACGGGACCGGAACAGCCTTCGGTATTTGCATCAAAGATATGGTGGAATGTATGGAGGAGGTTGAGAGG
Organism: Gammarus roeselii; assembly: GCA_016164225.1. Classification (NCBI taxonomy): domain Eukaryota; kingdom Metazoa; phylum Arthropoda; class Malacostraca; order Amphipoda; family Gammaridae; genus Gammarus; species Gammarus roeselii. Next base: position 7,723 of record SDVV010045719.1, read on the forward strand.
AAACTGAAATATAGTAATGATGGGTATGGTTGGATGCACGAACCATGCTGTTTTAAATAAAAAATGAGGTAGATGTCATTGATGATGCCAGCGAGGTCTGTAAATAATGTCAATAAAACTAATAATAAACAATGGAAATCCTTTATCAAATTGTTTAGTTATCCTAAACTCAAAGGTTAAGCAATGATTTTTAAATAAAATTCTTCAAGTCAGTTAGTCGGAGATACCATCGATTCGTCGAAATAAGTAGAAGGATATGTTTCACGGGATAGATCAAAATGTATAGTAAAAAAAAGTTGGTATGCAAGTGATATTTAAAGTCGTTTGGAGGGCTTCATATGTACATATCAATGACTGAATACCATACATAAGGTTAGGTTAGGTTAGTATTTGATGGGTTGTAAATAACATGTAAAAAATTAGGAATTATATAAAAATATGTAAAACAATCAAACTACGATGTAATTATTCATGAAAATGGATGAAATTTGCTGGATCAAAATTGGAAGTGTGTATCAAAACTGCAAAGGATAGATCAGAATGTAGAGTCAAGTGGAGATATTTGTTATGCATTAATCCTAAATTACTGCAAAAATCAATTGTAGGCATGAAAATGTCGATCGATAATACATAGTTCTTGGTTAGAAAAAGTTAGTTAGGTTAGGATGATTAGTTCTTCAACCTAACATGACGTGAAGCTGATCCATAATAAAAAAACTTGTTACTAAAAGAGCAAGGGATTTATTCTAAAGAAGTAAAAGTGCCTCAGATGTTAACCGATCCTGTATATAGATACAAAATGTGTGTTTGTGTCTACATTATGCCGGCATCAACCATGTATACGCCTACATTATACCGGTATAAGAAAGGAACTTTGTTCTAAAGGAAGGAACATAGATCAGAGGTAAAATGCTACAGATGTTGACCGACCCTGTATATGCATACAAATGTGTCTATGTGTCTACATTGTGCCGGTATCGACCCCTGTATACGCCGTTATTATACCGCAACGGGCCGTGCATATGCGTACAAAGCGTGTATGTGTGTACCTGGTGTGTGCCTTAAAAAAAGCTACGTGAAATTGAGCCATGTGGAGGTATTGATATGTGAATCGCATAAAAATTTAGGACTAAATATAATACACAGCCTAGGTATTAATGCATCTGGCAGTATATGGTAACCCTTTTGGCACATATGTGTGTAAATGCCTATATGGTGCCGACACATGTGCCGACACAGTGACGCTAACGATTCTGTATATATGCATTGTGCCGACACCTGTGACGACACAGTGACGCTTACGACACTGTATATATGCATTGTACCGACACATGTGCCGACACTGTGACGCTAACGACCCTGTGTATATGCATTGTGCCGACACATATGCCGACACAGTGACGCTAACGACCCTGAAAATGCGTACAAAAGTGTTCATGTGTGTACATGGTGTGTGATATTGGAAAAAACTACGTAAAATATAACCATGTGGAGGGGATTTGATAAGTATAATGCACAAAATAATGACTAAATATCATACATAACCATCAAACTTGAGCGAAAATATTTCATTATTCGTTAAATTGGTTAGGATGACTAGATCTTTGAGCCTAAAATCGTGTGAAACTATTCCACAATAAAAAAGTGTAACAAATTGAAGTGCATCAGTTCTCTTGGATCCTACCTGCTGAGTCTCATCAATACATGTACTAGAGATATCGATAAAAAAATATGGAATCTAAACATCTGCAAAAGGATATTTGCTGGATCAAAATTGGAGAAGTGTATTCAAACTGTTTTTGATATGTTGCATATACAGTGGAGTGGGAAGTTTCATACATATCAATATCATACATATGCGTTAAACTTGAATAAAAATACATAACTATTGGTTAGGATAACTGTTAGGTTAGGTTGCCTAGGTTATAATGTATTTGGCATTGTATGGTAACCCCTTAATGTTGTCGTACATTGATATATATTTCGCTAATTATGTACCTTAGACATGGTTTATATCCTAAATCTTGTTGACTGCTGACCTTACAAAAAAGATCTGTTGTAAATATGTTAGAGTGGATTTAGTCACGAATCGTTATAATAGACAAAAATGGTAGGAGCAACACATCCAACCTTACAAAAAAAAAACTTATTCTAACAGTAACACCAAACATAAAACTTGCTAATTCTTTAACACCCGTAACAATCAATGACATATGCGGTAAGCTTACATAAATGTTTTGAACACGACAGTCTACTGATGGGCCATCACCAAACATTACTTGAAATTAATCGATAATACTGGACTTGTAACAAGGAAAG
>SDVV010045720.1:0-10041 GCA_016164225.1 Gammarus roeselii
ATATGCTTTATACGTGAAACAGAACAATTCATTATTGATGAATAAAGCAGGAGGCCTTCACAAAAGGATCTGTTTACATCACTTAGTCGTGAGTAGTGCACCCGGTTCCCTTAACACAGTGGGTGAGATCAGAGACATTTTAAGATTGAGAGGTGTACTAGAAAGCTTATACACATACATACATACATACATACTGACCAGGTCTGACCAGGACTCCGCTACAAACACTTCGAGTCAGGAGTGAGATCCGTGACCAGTGTCAGCAGCAGGGTCCGGATTTGTACTGGTTTACCCTTGCTGCCTAATACAAGTTGGGCCCTCCCAGCCCACGTCAATCCCGTCCCTCAACGAGACTCCAATGCCAAGAAAGCGAGTCAAAACTCATCAGTGCCGCGTCAAACTCCCCCATGCGTCAAACTCAGCGTGCAATCATTCATTGCACGCTCACGCGCTCCCGTCACACTGATGTCTCCCTTCCAAAAAGCATGCGTCACGCTATCCATCCATCCAAACTTCGGCCTTATTCGAGTCCTGCGCCCACTTCCCCTTTTAACCTATCCCCCATCATCAATTCTCACACTGCGTCTGAACCCTTGGTGCTCTTGCCCCTCATACAGCCTATTATTTGCTTCCAAACAATGTCCTGCAGCTCATCATACTCTTCCGTGCACCTGCACTTTACACCCTACCTACACTATAGAGATACCCAAAGTTTCCACATGTCCAGTCTTCACCACATAAGCATCTAGGTAATTCAATTACTGAACTTCTTCAAATAACTCTCCATTTAGGCGGACATTGATTGCTCGCATCTTTATTCTTCGAACATCTCGTCATTTGACATTCTCTCACATTAACACGCAACTTTCTTCCCGCATACACTCTACCAAGCTCCGACACTAGCCTACGCAAATACTCCTCTGAATCTGCCACCAGGGTAGAATCGTATGCAAATTTGTAGGACTAGCCTTCCACTTTCGTAACGATATTAACAACACCACACCACCTAGTGCCAATCATTCGCCATGCCTAACTTCCCTCAACTAATCACACCAAACTCACATTCACCAGTACTGTTTCCCTTTGTCTCCCTCAGCGAACACTACAAGCTTCCTCCTAACAAGTAGCTTACCATATTTCTCCTTTTGTCTGATCCCTACCATAACCACACTCATTTTCGTGCCCTAACAATAGTGTTCAGAGAGTCGTTAGGTCTCAATCCTCAGTTTACTGGGAAAAGAATTCGGTTGGCCAGTGACGTCACACCTTCATTTGATGAACATTTTTCACAACATATGTTCAATGTGCATAGTTTATACGTCTTTTTGATGCTCCCTGATTGGACTATGACATGCATTAAGGAACTATCAATTGTATAATACAATCAATAAGTTGTCTGTTGCCTCATTCAAGACTAGCCATGGATCGAGTAACCCCTCACTTCTGCTTGTCATTGACTAATATTAACATTCTATTTTGATTTTCAGAATCCTACCAGCAACCAGTTAAATTAGAATCGCCGTTGGTCCAATCATTCCTGACTCCTTGGCAAGTCGTCAAGACAGTTTCTGTCATTGTGTCTTCCAACATCCTGTGCAGCACAAAAGCTCCCTAGCTTTCGTTGTACAGTCCTCTTCTACATGGTTCTTTCTGTTTCTTCATATGTGTACTGCATTTCACCATAATTTTTATAGCAATTTATCCAGTCTCGGCAATTTTGCAAACATTCACAGCAGATTTCCGATCTCAATTCAAACATTAGGGTTATCCAGCAAAAAACTTTCTTCATCAAATCAATAGAAAATTTGAATTTCTTCAATAGCTAATTTATTCATTGCCGATATCAATTGATGGTTGATACGTATATATATTTACAGATATCTCACACTGACTAACTTGAGTACACTAGTGGACTAATCTTTTTTTCTTCATCACTAAAACAGTGAACCTGTTTCGGAACGTTCTGTGCAGCACAACATTTCAAAAATGTGGTACAAGGCAAAATTGATGGCAGATACAGAATAATCAAAGTGATCACGAATCAACACGTTTAAAATGTTGATACCATAATCAAAGTGACAATGGTATCAACATTTTAAACGTGTATGTTAAGATTCTGTTTCGTCAAATTGTTAAGTTCCAATGAAATGGTAACACAATTATCACAGTTCTAACGAGTAACGTGGAGAAATATCCAAACGACCACATGAAGCACGCTATCGCTTCATTATGGAAATTGGGCAATTTCCTCCACCCCACCCCCCTTTTGTTGAAGAGCGCTATGTATACTTTTGGAGACGAGTTCCATAACATGGAGTTGGCTGCTGGCAATGACATTAATTGCGTGTCGAGACTAGAGTTTGCAGGGCATCGTTATGATGTACTACATTGTTAGTGTCCATAACAACGAAGTAGCCTGTCACAGACGTACTTTTTAACGAGATTTCTTTTCAAATAACAAAAAGCATTACAACAAGAAAAACCTTAGTAACTGAAATATTATTTCTTTATCAGCGAGGCTGCACGCATGAGCTGGCCTTAGCAACTCAATGCGTTGAACTTGACTTTTCAAGTTCTTACACCTGCCGACCTGCAATTATTATTAATATTCATATTTATACCATTGTTTGGACAAGATATTGTATCTAGATACGTTCTACAATACTTTGGCCGATTTACTAGAGATGAATTAGGACAAAGTCATTGGTCATTGGGACAAAGTGTGGATATGCAGTATCTTTCCTAACGCTGACTGCGAATCGGAGATGAAGTGAGCAGACGCAGTACTTTGTCCAACGCTGACTCTTAATCGGAGATAAAGGTAGAAGATGCAGTACTTTGCCAAACACTGACTCTGAAACGGAAATAAAGTGTAAGAGATGCAGTACTTTTGCCGAACGCTGACACTGAATCGGAGATAAAGTGAACAGAAGAAGTACTTTGCCCTACGCTGACTCAGAATCTGAGGTCTTCTCCGCAATGAATACTTGCAGAAAGCTTTAAATAACGAAGAAAAGGCAGGGAACGAGGATCTCTCGCACGATGCTCGCCCCAAAGCAGGGAAATACAATGCAACAACGAGAAGGAAAAACAGGAGAGCAGGAGAAGAGTCGTAGGGAAATGTGGCATGAACAAAAGAACGCGGCGATTCAACAGAAAAAACAGCGTCTTGACAGACGGATGGGTGCAAGGCCCTCTTCATCATACAGGGGGTTTCGAATGTATTTAACAAATTATACGCTCTATAAAATAGTCTTCATATAACATTTTAAACTTTGAATTAATGGAATAGATTGAAAAAGAGTGGTCTTCGAAGGGTACCCATTCTTAACTTGGAGCGTAGATCTGAACCCATGGGATGAAACTTGCAACTACACGTCGAATATTTTCCTGGCTCATTTCTATCACGAGTTTGCTTTGCAGTTTCTTCAAATATTCAAATGTCGTTGGCTTGCGTTTGAGAACAACGGATCCCATCTTTCCTCCAAACCAGTAGTCGAGCGGGCTAGGGTCGGGGCTATGAGCGGGCCAAGGCAGGTTCGTTCGGCGGCTGATTACTCAGCTCCGGAAAATGGTTGCGTTCTCCAGCTGTTTGAGGGGGTATTGAAACTACCGCTGTCTGAGAAGAAATCTCATTTCAAACGCACCATTTGCCCTCCGTTCAAGTTCTCATCCAAGCAGTGAGCAAGAGCACCATCCTAGTTATAGTAGTAGGCCTGGGACAGGCTGAAGAGTCCATTCTAGCAATACTGCAAAATGTAATGCAGGACAACTAGCCCAGCCTAGATGAGATGCCCATCGTTCATGGGCTGCCGGATGATGAACGCTCCAACAGAGACTGTTGCCACCTTGATGGCAATAGTCCTAACGTCACTTTTCTTAGTAAGGGAGGGGATTAGTCTCCCAGTGTTTGTCGATGGATTTTTTAAATGTATTTACGTTATTACTGTTTACCACATCATGTGGTAGACGGTTCCAAATTGTTGTCATCTTGATGGGAGAAAAGTTCTCAGCCACTGATGTGCTGAATGGTTTAAGATGCAGTTTTTGCCCGTTATTTCTGTTCTTCGGGTTATGATCTCGGTCAAAGAGGCCCTCAGGGCTAGCTCTTGTATACCTATTTGGGTATTTGAAGGTTTCTATTAGCTGGCCTCCAAGTCGTCTTCTTTCAAGTGATATCAGTTTAAGTTCGTCGAGTCTTTGCGGGTATGTCTTATTTCTGAGTAATGGAATCATTTTTGTGGCTCGGTGCTGCCCACGTTCCATTTTGTTAATAGCCGCTCTTAGGTAAGGGGACCGAAATTGCACTGCAAATTCCATTTAAGACCTGATGAGTGATGTTTGTAATGGGAGCACGATGTCCCTGTACTTCAATTGAAAATTTTGGGATATAAAACCGATGACCCTGTTGCCTTTCCTGTAGCTAGCTTCCACTTGGTTTTTCCACTCAAGATCTTTGGTGATTAATATTCCTAGGTCTCGTTGTTGGTCGACTTCAGTCATGTGCTGGTCTGACATGGTATAAACAGAATTTAGATTTTGTGATCCAATATGCATTACAGTGCATTTTTCAATAGTAAAATTCATTTGCCACTTGTCAGATCAGTCCATTAGTTTATCAATATTCCTTTGGATGATTATGCGATCTTTCTCACAGTCTGCTTTGTGGCAGAGTTAAGTGTCGTCAGCCAATTTTGTTGGCTTGCTAACAATTTCGGGTTCCAGGTCATTTATATAAATTATAAAGAGAAGAGGTCCAAGAACACTGCCCTGGTGTACTCCTGATGTCACCGCAGACCACTGACTTTTTCTTTGGCCGACACATACCCGTTGCCCACGGCTATTGACCCAGTTTCGGAGCCACCTGGTCACGTTTTCAATTATGCCAAGCGCCTGAAACTTTTTCAGAAGGCGTTCGTGGGGGACCTTATCAAACGCTTTTTGGAAGTCAAGATAAATAAGGTCGACTGCTTTGGTTTCATCGTATATCTCAGTGACCTTGTTGAAAAAGTACAGGAGATTGGACAGGCAGCTAAGTTTGCTTTTGAAGCCATGTTGAGTTTCATTGATGAGGTGGTTTTTCTCGAGGTGACATGTTATACTTGTTTTTATCAATCATTCAAAGTTGCAGTTTTTGCCCGTTATTTCTGTTCTTCGGGTTATAATCTCGGTCAAAGAGGCCCTCAGGGCTAGCTCTTGTATACCTATTTGGGTATTTGCCCGTTATTTCTGTTCTTCGGGTTATAATTCCGGTCAATGAGGCCCTCAGGGCTAGCTCTTGTATACCTATTTGGGTATTTGAAGGTTTCTATTAGCTGGCCTCCAAGTCGTCTTCTTTCAAGTGATATCAGTTTAAGTTCGTCGAGTCTTTGCGGGTATGTCTTATTTCTGAGTTATGGAATCATTTTTGTGGCTCGGTGCTGCCCACGTTCCATTTTGTTAATATCCGCTCTTAGGTAAGGGGACCGAAATTGCACTGCAAATTCCATTTAAGACCTGATGAGTGATGTTTGTAACGGGAGCACGATGTCCCTGTACTTCAATTGAAAATTTTGGGATATAAAGCCGATGACCCTGTTGCCTTTCTTGTAGCTAGCTTCCACTTGGTTTTTCCACTCAAGATCTTTGGTGATTAATATTCCTAGGTCTCGTTGTTGGTCGACTTCAGTCATGTGCTGGTCTGACATGGTATAAACAGAATTTAGATTTTGTGACCCAATATGCATTACAGTGCATTTTTCAATAGTAAAATTCATTTGCCACTTGTCAGATCAGTCCATTAGTTTATCAATATTCCTTTGGATGATTATGCGATCTTTCTCACAGTCTGCTTTGTGGCAGAGTTAAGTGTCGTCAGCCAATTTTGTTAGCTTGCTAACAATTTCGGGTTCCAGGTCATTTATATAAATTATAAAGAGAAGAGGTCCAAGAACACTGCCCTGGTGTACTCCTGATGCCACCACAGACCACTGACTTTTTCTTTGGCCGACACATACCCGTTGCCCACGGCTATTGACCCAGTTTCAGAGCCACCTGGTCACGTTTTCAATTATGCCAAGCGCCTCCACTTTTTCAGAAGGCGTTCGTGGGGGACCTTATCAAACGCTTTTTGGAAGTCAAGATAAATAAGGTCGGCTGCTTTGGTTTCATCGTATATCTCAGTGACCTTGTTGAAAAAGTACAGGAGATCGGACAGGCAGCTAAGTTTGCTTTTGAAGCCATGTTGAGTTTCATTGATGAGGTGGTTTCTCTCGAGGTGACATGTTATACTTGTTTTTATCAATCATTCAAAGGTTTTGCCGACCACAGATATGAGACTTATTGGTCTATAGATTCCTGGCTCTTGCAAACTACTCTTCTTGAGTATGGCCAAGATTCTCGCTGTTTTCCAATCTTCTGGAATAATTCCAGTAGTCATAGACCTGTTGCAGACCTTCGTCAGTGGACTACTTATGATTTCGGAGAGGCTGTGCAATATTATCGGATGCAGATCATCTGGTCCTGTAGATTAGTGAATATTTAGTTTTCTGAGTTATTCCTCTACTTCACCAATGAAGAAGTGAATATTTTCCAACGGCTGTACTTCTCCAAGCGCTTCGACTTGTGGTATATTATTTACATTCTCATCCGTGAAGACGGTTGCAAAGTATTCATTGAATATCATAGACATGTCTGCATCGGATGATTTTAGATCACCTGCACTATTTCGTAGAAAGCCATTGATGTCACGAACCACACGCCTCTCATTCACATATGCAAAGAACCCTTTAGGATTGCGCTTGGCCGATTTAGATTTTTTTTTTCGGCTTTTTGACCACTCTCTTCACTCTTCTTCCAGCCCGCTCATGCGCTTCTTCTGACTCTTGTGTTGGATTAGTTTCATGGACTTAGTACAATATCTGTCAACAAGCAATTGCTTCTTGAACTTCATTATCCAGCCCAGAAGGATCGTTCATTTGTACTATTCTTGCCGGGATGTATCGCTTGCTTGCTTGCTTGCACCTCCTTACCTCTACGATACGCAAAGCATTCATCAGCGGTCCTGCCATCGAATTGGTACCCAAAGTCTATGTTTGCAATTTCATCCTTCAAGCCGTCAAAGTTCGCTCTTCGAAAATTCTAGTTATTCTGTGCTTGTTTCCGTATTGTTCCTGTTGATAGTTCAATACACCCGATCTAATTTGTTTCTTAACGAGATTGAGATACTTTTCACGATTACACTCTGCCGTCTTCAAGCCACACTAGCCCATGCCATTGCCTCTTCACCGCATTGTTTCATAATGTCATCGAGCAGAAATGGAATTTCACTGCATCAGTAGCTATACTGAGTTTTGACGATTAGAATGTGACTTTAAGTGTAACCATTTCTATCCTGTAAATATTATCTTATGAGGGTAGATGATGCTGGCTATAGAAAAGTTCGCCCTGCCGTTGCAAGTATCAGCCGAAGTGTTCAAATCTGCGCCCAGAAGAATGGCTACTATTTCGAAGCTGGAATTAAATTATTTGGTATTTAACGTATTAAATCATGCAATAAATTATGCTTAGACTATGAACATGTACAAAGTCAGACGCCACAATGACAAGCGCTGGTAGTAAGTCAAAGATCACTATTATTAACAAGATAATGAGATCAAAATACCGTTCGTATCTAATACACATTTTTTGTGATAAATTAGTATAGATTTCTGTCAATTTCAATCACTAACTGGTTGCCGGTACTGGATGAGGTATAAAAAAACGATGGTGAAGTACAAGTCTATACATCTAGGTGGAGGCTGTTGGGATTGAAGCCGTCCACAAGGCTGTTGTGTGCTTGACAATGCTTGAACTCAAGACATCCATCATCATAAGCTGACACAACAGTCGGGCACGCTATCCACTTGTCCGTCGCGGCCTTTATTGTAAGTGCAGGGACCTCATTAGTGTGTGCAGTTACGATGATGTCACTAGTCACCTGGACCAGCTGCTACTGCGGGTAAAGAATTCCTTTGCAGTCAAGATACTGCAAAAAATTGACGTGGGGAATAGCGTCCTCTAGCTGTTTGAGGGGGTATTGAAACTACCGCTACCTCAGAAGATCGCACGCTCAAACGCACCTATTGGCCCCGTTAGAGCGCCTCACACGGCTTTTTGCCTGCGCAGTCATATTTTTGTCCGAATGTGATTTATTCGCAGGGTTTTACATGCCCTCGAAATGCTGCAAAATGACGCCTGGGCTCAAGTATCGACGTCTAGGGAGAAGATGCCACCTCGTATTTGGGTCACTGCCAGGCACAGGAGGTTGGAGGGTACTCCGGAGGGCTTCTCGTTGAGATGTTGCTTACGGTCGCAGCCCTGCATAACTGTTCGACTGTCACACCCTTGCAGAGCATTTGCTTGAACTCTTTGGTGAATTCGCTGCCTGGTGAAGGAATTTGTTTGCCTGCGGCTCATTACGAGGCATAATTTCTTCCTCTGAGTATCGAGAACTTGCCCGCTATTTGTTGTAGCTGCATATTTCTTTGTAGGTCAATCCATGGAGAGGTGTTTGAGAGAAAAAATACCTCAGACATAAATCAATTTACTCAAAGGCTGAACTGAAATGAGTTCTTTCGCAGTCACTCAGAGTATCAATGCCAGAGAAAAAATCCAAACTTAACAAGGAAAGAAGGGAACGCTTGCAAAAACACCCCTAATTATTGATAGATAACTTCTAGCATGAAATGGGATCCAGTTCTATATGTGTGTTGGAGATGCACCGTATTTTCTGACAGCTCACGAGCAGCTGGTGTATCCTTTCCACTGGTGCAGGCTGCGTGACGTCATCTGAAACTCCCATATATCTGTTAGAAGTTAAGACAAGTTGCTCGCATCTTACACATTGTATTGGTATACTGCATGAACGAGCGACGCATTCCACTTCACAAGGAAATTATCTTGGATGCTGTATTATTCAACCTTTAGCCCGCGACCACACCTAAGCAATAAACGATACGCAACGCGACAAGTTCGTCGAACAAATCTATGTTACATTCGGCACCCCTAATCTATTCACAAAAGTATCGAACAGAAAACCTGATCAATAACACTGAGCCGAATGGTGGAAGGAAGTCGGGCGTAGAGGCAGTTTTGGCACAAGAAGGTGTTGTTATTGATTGATCGGATGGGTAATAGCTTTTTGGAGTGGGAAGTTTGGTATAGAAAGATGTGCGTTTGTGAATGCTTACAGACCTGGTAGTGATAGGGAAAAGAAGGGTAGCGAGCATTTTGGATAAGTCTGATTGAGTATATTGAGATCTCAGGTGGTCAAAGGAACATGGTGGTACTTAGCACCTAAATGCGAGGATGGGAGTGTAGGAGCTGCATGTTAATGTGATCTTCCGTGTGTTTATTACTTGAGTTTTTATCGAAGACTGGACCAGTGGAAACTGCAGGAGGTGGAATCTAGAATGACGGGAGGACGTAAAGTGCTGGGTGCTCTGAAGAAAATAATTGACTGTAGGACATTAGATATGGATGCATAGAGGGGCTCGTTGTCCCAAATGTGCTCCGTTGGGCTGAAACGTGGGGGCAAGAGCGGAAAAGAGGAGATTTTTGTTTTTTGAGAAAAAATATTTGAGATGTATCCCAAGAGCGACGCTGTGAGATGGGATCAATAATGGCGTTGTTTGAATTAAAACGTGGATGGAAAGGCAGTTGGAGTAAGTTCACGTGTTCTACGGGGGATCGGACTAATGGTGGAGATGGATGAAGGGAGATTGGGAAAGAGCGATGTATGGAAAGTTGAGTGAGCGTAGGCCTAGAGGGTGACCAAAGTTTTGGTAGACGGATGGTGTGAAGCTGACTTTAAGGAGGATTGACAGCACGGAGGAGGGGGTGAGAGAGCGCCCAATGGATTGGCGAGTGGGGTGAGTGATTCGGTTACTTGCATATCGCGTCTCGTCGAAAATTAGGATAAATGTACATTGGGGAGGGCTCTGCAATTCAGACGCAGGGCCAGTAAAACAAATACAGCTGTCGGGCCTTACTTTTGACACTGTATATGTATACATATATATA
>SDVV010045721.1:0-10041 GCA_016164225.1 Gammarus roeselii
TCTGGCCGCTTGCTGCCGGCCAGAATAAGGGAGCACCTCAATTAGGTTATGTTAGGCAAGGCAAGTAACGTCATCCCGTGAGGGCAGCGCAATTCCTTCAACAGTGGTGATTGCCGGCTTGCTGCCGGCCAGAATAAGGGAGCACCTCAATTAGGTTATGTTAGGCAAGGCAAGTAACGTCATCCCGTGAGGGCAGCGCAATTCCTGCAACAGTGGTGATTGCCGGCTTGCTGCCGGCCAGAATAAGGGAGCACCTCAATTAGGTTATGTTAGGCAAGAAAAGTAGTGATGTATTCTGTCATGTTAAGGATGCAGATCACGCGATACGCTGGAAATCAGCAAAATTAGTTTTCAAATCCAACAGTCTTCAGGAACGCCTACTGACAGAAATGAGTCTCATTGAAACGTTATCTAATTTCAATTGTCTGCTCGGTGTCTTTTGTGTAGGTGCAGCCACTAGAGTTATTTTACTTAGAGCTAACACGCAAATGATGATCAATTCACCCCTACCTCACCGCTGATGTTTCTGAACTTGAGGTTTTTCCCGACGTTGCACTGTTACAGAGACTGTCGCTTTGATCCTGACTCTAATTACTTTTATATAAATTTTTGCATGTTAGTTGAACAAGTTCACATATCTAAGTTCGGCTTTCATCAATGTAATTTTTTTCACAGTTTTAACCGCTGACGAGGAGCATAGTATTGGTCAAAAATTTCGGCATCATATTTGATTTCCGTTTTTACCCAAATGTGTCTATCATCCTTTTTATTTCAATAGTATTCCTCATACTCTAAGGGAATCAATTATTAGCAGCAACATCCCCTCTGAACATTATTTAGAGAATGCAATTCCTGAACAGCCAATCTTTCACCCTGCCGACCCGAACTAAGACAAAGTAATCATTTATGGTTTTAAGAACAGAAACAGCACTAGCTGGGATAAAATCCCAACCAATGTAATTAAAGCTATATCTATGACTTTTGCAGCTCCCTTCACCCAATTTACCCATCCGTCACTCATGCAAGGAATTTTTCATGATGCACTCAAAATAGCTAAAATTAGTACAAGTTACAAAAAATAAAAGCAAACTGACATGAAAAATTATCGCCCATCATCATTCCTGCCCGTCTTAAGCAAGTATTTTGTGCCACACTTTGTACTCACTTAGTCTTAAATAACCAACTCAGTCAAAATCAACTTGGCTTTTAGGCTTCCAGGAATACAGCCCATGATCTGTCAAAATTTACTGATGGGTTGACCAGTTTTATAGCGGGGCAGTCCCTGTTGCAACTTCTATGGATCTCAGCATAACCTTCGATTGCGTGAATCAGGAGATTTTGTTAGCGAAATGACAGCATTGTGGAGTTAGTTCCATTGACATGAGTTGGATAAAGAGTTACCTTCTCGATAGAAAACACCTAGTGAGTTGGAATAAACAATCATCATATTTCATTTAGAGATTTTCACTGTTGATGAAGAAGTCCTAAGAGTTGTTTGTTCTCAAATATGTTGCATTTAGTTTTTGGTTACAATTACATTCTGACGCGACAGAAATACAATTTTGTAGTACATGCACAAATTACACGTATTTGTTGACACATGAGTGAGAACCTCGGACAAGGTGTGGAAAACATAACTGCCTGCTCTACTTGCCGGGAAGACTTGTTGACACATGAGTGAGAACGTCGGACAAGGTGTGGAAAACATAACTGCCTGCTCTACTTGCCGGGAAGACTTGTTGACACACGAGTGAGAACGTCGGACAAGGTGTGGAAAACATAACTGCCTGCTCTACTTGCCGGGAAGACATTCCATTGCAAACCAATGTGTGTACCCGATTTGTGAAGGAGGTCTGATCGTCATCAGTTGGGCAGTCCTGAGTAGGGGAGGGTAGAAACCTCTACCCCCTCCATCTCCGGTCTGTTTAAGCCGCTGTGTCCGATCCCTTCCTCTCGAATCTTTCTAGACGTGTAAATAAATAAGAATAATGTAATACATGTAAATGCGAATGAAGTAATGCAAATAAGTAACGTTGAAGGTAAATCTCTACTTATGAGATAATAAGGATTATTATATTACAGTAGCTAAAAATAATCTTTGTAGTGGAAGCGTTAAACCGTGGTCGGAGCGATGTAAGCGAGTAGGCCTGCACCAAGCGGCCGCTAGATGGCGTGTTGCCGTCAAGTGGGCTCCCCTGATCCGAGGGAGGCTCTTATTGAATTGAGCTTAAATATGACGTCGTCACCTCTCTCCGTCCATTGGGTAATGTTTCTCAAATAAAGGATAAGTCCATATCTTTTAAGACTATTATGACTAGTATAGTGTTAGAAAGATGTAGAGATAGTTGAAGACTAACCCATAATGATGATAGGGAATTTAAGGTAGTCCATTTGTAGAGAAATAGAGACTCTGATGACTTGGCAACTGGGACGAAGACTGTTTCGGACCATCAAGATGGCCGCGCCCACTTAACCATAAAATAAGGTAAATATCTTAGAAAAAATGCATTTAAACGATTTCTAGGTACAGTCTAGATTCTGATAACATTCTATTGTTCCTGTTATGATCCAGACTGTAAACTTGTGACCAGCTATGAAAGATATAAAATTCCAGTCTCAGAAGAGGGTAAAGTTAAAGATTTAAAATAAACATAATGAAGTTGTTCCAAACAGTCGGGTACAAGCAGAATGATAAGGTAAGCCCCCACCACACAAGGAATAGTTCTTGATGTTTTTTTACAGTCACATACAAGCACGATTAAATTGAATACAGAACCGCGTGCAAAATGTTTCTTGCAATTGCAACAAATCGAGCATGAGCTCAATGCAAGGATTAGATGGAAAGGAAGATATTCCAGATATAAGACGGTGAAATTTAATTGCAAAACACTTTTAACCAATAGAAATGGTTTAATGATCATCAATACAGTCCTCATTAATTGCAGGGTTAGACAACTCTTGTCCTCATACTCATGTATTATGATACTGATAGGCGCACTGCGGCTCACCGACTCATTTGAACAGCATCACTGGTCGTCCGAGCTGGTGATGTCCGCCGAGAGAGATTGGAGTCATTGTCTCCTTTTCTCCACTGTAAACTGCCATCCGAGCTGGTGATGTCCACCGAGATATATTGGAGTCACTGTCTCCTTTTCTCCACTGTGGACTGTTGGAAGCTCTCCAACAGACTGCAGCCCGCTGTCGGAGAGGCGCACCTTGCTGTTCCTTTCTCATACGCTGACTTTTCTTTGCTGCTGGAGCTGCGGGCATCGGTCATCAGCTGATGCGACGGCCCAGTAGATGTAGAGGCCCCTTCGCCAGCGACCACAGACGGTTGTTGTTAGTGATCTACTTGTTAAACATTTGTCCACAGTTGTTGATTACTATAATTATGATGTTGACTAGAGGGTTGCTGCACAGATGACCCATGTTGCAGTAAATGGTTGCTTATAATGTTAGTTCTGATGCCGTTGGCCTTGATGGCCCTGTTGCTGCTGCCACTGCTGCTGCTGCTGAGAGTGTTCAGGATCAGATTAGCGTTCTGCTGTTTCCACGCGTGTTTTATAGGACTCCTCAGGTTCAATTGATTCACCTGATGGAAGTGTCCAGATCTTGGCTGATGCTGTTGAGATTGTTTGCATCCCAGGTATTGAGCTTCCTATACTCATTTATTCGCACCTGCCTCTAATGGAGGTTTTAAAAGAGAATCTATGGAGGTGTTTAGACAGGATCTCTGGAAGTGTTTATACAGCATCTATAGAGGTGCTTTTACAGAATCTACGGAGGTGTTTTGACAGAATCTATGGAGATGTCTAGACAGAATCTTTGGAGGCGTTTAGGCAGACTCTGTGGATGTGGTGTTTAAACAGAATCTATGGAGGTGTTTAGACAGAACCTATGGAGATGTTTAGACCGAATCTATCGAGGTGTTTAGACAGAATCTATGAAGATGTTTAGACAGAACCTACAGGGGGGGGAAAGAATCTATGGATGTGTTTAGACAGAATCTATGGAGGTGTTTAGACAGAATCTGTGGAGATAATTTGACAGAATCTATGGAGGTGGTTAAACTGAATTTATGGAGGTGTTTAGACAGAATCAATGGAGGTGTTTAGACAGAATCTAAGGAGGTGCTTAGAAAGAATCTATGGAGGTGTTTAAACAGAATCTACGAAGGTGTTTAGACAGAATCTATGGAGGCGTTTCGACAGAATCTGTGCAGGCGTTTAGATAGAATCTATGGAGGTGTTTAAACAGAATATATAGAGGCGATTAGACAGAATCTGTAGAGGCGTTTAGATAGAATCTGTAGAGGTGTTTATACAGAAACTATGGAGGTGTTTAGACAGAGTATATGGAGTTGCTTAGACAGAATCTATGAAGTTGTTTAGACAAAATCTATGGAAGCGTTAAGACATAATCTATGGAAGTGTTTAGACAGAATCTATAGAGGTGTTTAGGCAAAATCTATTTTGGTGTTTAGACAGAATCACTGGGGCACAGCTGCGCTGTGCCCCAGTGTGCTCGAGTATTTCCTCGACGCTTACACGAAACTGCCTAACATTGTCAGCAACACTTTACGGATTATTAGCCTTATATTATATGCTGCGTTTCTTGTTCTTTGATTATCCTGCTTATTAACTCTATTACGTGTCACATCGCACTCTGCTTCAATGCTCTGGAGTCGTTAGAGCACATCTACTCTGGATCCTAAGAATTTTTATGACTCAGCAATCCGTGTGTAAAATATCCACACCAGGCTGCTAACTCATAGGGCCGTTTTTGCATGCTAGTGGTCGCGCTTCCACTTTTTGCAGGACGAGAAATGCAGTTGTAAACGAATTTTCCAGCTGAGCAATTTTATGGTCATCGATTTTTTTTCTAAATGGGACATGACCGCTTTATGAGAGAGCATTAACTGGCACTGTTAATGGGGGGTGTAACGAGGGATGAGGGAGGGTAGGGGTGAGGCTTTGGAAAGTGGGCTTGATGAGGTATTAAGCTGGTACCGAAACAGACAATTATAAGAACCTTGGCATCACTGCTACTTTATTTTGAAGCCCAAAGGATGTAAGAAAATTTTAATGGCGAATTTATGCAGCCCGGATAATTTGCCAGATCAAGGATCACTTTACGAGCGGCTGTAACTGAAGTCGCCGGCCCTAGAGGCCATAAACCCTTCTACCAAATACCTTAAGGAGGCCAGCGGGGCAGCGGAAGGAGACTGTAGCTTATACCTGGTGAGGGGCTAGGGAGTAGCGAGAAGGGACTGTAGCCAATACCTAGAGAGGAGGCCAGCGGGGCAGCGGGAGGAGACTGTAGCTTATACCTGGTGAGGGGCTAGGGAGTAGCGAGAAGGGACTGTAGCCAATACCTAGAGAGGAGGCCAGCGGGGCAGCGGGAGGAGACTGTAGCTTATACCTGGTGGGGTTCTAGGGAGTAGCGAGAAGGGACTGTAGCCAATACCTAGAGAGGAGGCCAGCGGGGCAGCGGGAGGAGACTGTAGCTTATACCTGGTGAAGGGCTAGAGAGTAGCGAGATGGAACTGTAGCCAATGCCTGGAGATGGGCGCAAGCGGGAAAGCGAGAGGGGACTGTGGCTGATACTTGAAGAGAAGAGCAAGGAGTGTCAGCAAGGGGACTATAACTGATTCCTGGAGAAAATGGTGACAGGTGTAGCAAGGTAGGACTACAGCTGCCACTTGGATAGGAAGACGAGAAGTATAGCGAGTGGGTGTTTGTTGCTGATACCAGGAGAGGAAGGCGAATGGGGTAGCGAGAGGGTACTACAGCCGATACCAAAAAATGAAGGCGAATGAGGTAGCAGAGACGACTACAGCTGATACCAGGAGATGTAGGCGAATGAGGTAGCGAGAAGAGACTACAGCCGATACCAGGAGAGGAGGGTGAAGGAGGTAGAGAGAGGGGATCACAGCCGATACCAGGAGATGTGGGCGAATGAGGTAGCGAAAGGGGACTACATCAAATACCTGGTGAGGAGGGCGAATGAGGTAGTGAGAGGGGACTACAGCCGATACCAGGAGATGAGGGCGAGTGGGATGGCGATGGAAAACTGTAGATAAACATCACGAGAGGGGAAAGGGGTGTAACCAGTGAGGACTGCCGCTAATATGTGGAGGTTGGGACGATTGCGGTAGAGAGGAATGACTGTAGCTGATACCTGGAGAAAAGGCCAGATGGGTAGCGGGAGGGAAGTGTAGCCGATACCCTCGTGTCCCGAAAGGTAAACAAACTCATGTCGTGTCCATACATGCAATTCTCGTGCTTCGTGCGGTAGACCAACACATGCCGTCTCCGCCCTACTCAAATCCTCCCCAATGCAGCGCACGCCATCTCAGTAAATATCTCCAAGCATCCGGCCTCCTTAAGCCTGGAGACTCCTCCTTGTCGGAGTAGATACCATTGCTGATTATCACGAAGCAATGAACCGAAAAATGGGTCAGTCGGAGAGTGTTGGTAGACATAATTGAAGCTAAAGACTGATCACAATCGTGGCATTGGCTTCTGATAAAAAGACCAAACTTTTGAAGTCGTAATGTTTATTGTTTTAACTCACAATTATTTCCACTACAAATTAAAGCTAACGACCAAATTATCGTAATCGTTGGTGTTCTCTAAATCATTCATGAAAGTTTGATTTGATGAACTGATACGAACTTCGTACGTGAGAATTTAAGATGACATTCGCTGTCAAGTTTGCTTCTTTAAAGTCAGAGAGTTGAAAGTAGTAGATGTTTTGGCGCCGGACGAGCCTCATCTAGCTTCATCAAGTCTACACAAGTCAACGGAATTTAGTCAAGTCAACGGACTTTAGTCAAGTCAACGGATTTTAGTCAAGTCAACGGATTTTAGTCGAGTCAACGGATTTTAGTCAAGTCAACGGATTTTAGTCAAGTCAGCTGAATTTAGTCGAGTCAACGGATTTCAGTAAAGTCAACTGATTTCAGTCAAGTCAACGAATTTTAGTCAAGTCAGCGGATTTTAGTCAAGTCAACGAATTTTAGTCACGTCAACTGAATTTAGTCAAGTCAACTGAATTTAGTCAAGTCAGCGGATTTCAGTCAAGTCAACGGATTTTAGTTCACTTTCGTAATTCAAGTTTGCCCTCCATTTTGGTGTGGCTGATGTTGTACGGACATTGTCGTCGGACTCCAGGGAGAGCAGCGACTTCATTCATGAAAAGGTTCAAGTTTCTTGCTCAGAAGCAGCGATCAAGAAGGCAGCAAAAAAAATGTTCTTGCAGCTGCATTTGTATGGGATAGAATCTTGACTCAGCCAGCACTAAAAGCGTTTCAAGTGGAGTACGAAGAATATTGGCGTATTACACTCCAAACGCCTAACGGGATAACAGGTAAAGGGCGTATGAGATGCCATGGACTTCCAATACCACAGCGTCCTGCATAACGGAGCAGGTGACCTCATACTGAAGACGTGGCACGTCCTGGTCGCTTGATTGACATGACGAGGGAGCAGCCCACAGAGGCGAGCCATCAAGACGATCACGACAAGCCATCAAGACTATCACGACCAACCATGTCGACTAACACGATATGTCATCACGATCAACACACAAGTGAGGACCACCAAATTAACATGTTGCATAAAATATTTTTTTTTACAATAGATAACCAATTTTTGATTTATAGAATCAAAAAATACACATTAGAGAGGGGATGAGTGAACTGAATTATTATTTGTAAGCTCCGGGGACTCCTCAGCTCACACGAACCGGCACATCGTTCCTAATCCCCTGGAGCAGGACCTCTCGGAATGAGAGGTCGAGCAGCAGAGCGCACAGTTGCTTCAAAACTAATCGTTCAGGAAGAAGAAGGTGTTCGGGGGGTGATCGTTAACTTGGGTGTTGACTGTGAATGCAGTGTTGCAGAAAATAAATACAACTGACTTGCAAAAGATGGCCACTATACAAGTATTGTTTCATTAGGAGGCACACACGGAAAATAAATAAAGTAGACAAATTTAATAGGGTGAAATCATTCGAGAGTTTATCATGATGTTAATTAAGAACCAAAATGTAAGGAATTAACCAAACTGCAAATTCATTACACGGCAATCATCACGCCATCCGGAATAAACATAAATAGCTTGAGCCGATCACTGCCCCGTAGTCGCCGAGCACGACATGCCATCATGGAACGATTGATTCATAACAACAACACACACTTCTGTCCGTTGTAATAAACTGGTGAGTGTGTGTTGAAAAGGATCAACGAAAGCGGTATAATACCTCCCAACAACAATGATCAACGATAGCGGTATAATACATCCCAGCAACAATGATCAACTTTAGCGGTATCATACCTCCCACCGACAATTATCAACGATAGTGGTATAATACCTGCCAGTAACAAAGATCATCGATAGTGGTATAATACCTCCCAGTAACAATGATCATCGATAGTGGTATAGTACCTCCCAGCAACAATGATCATCGATTGTGGTATAATACCTCCCAGCAAAAATGATCATCGATAGTGGTATAATACCTCCCAGTAACAATGATCATCGATAGTGGTATAATACCTCCCAGCAACAATGATCATCGATAGTGGTATAATACCTCCCAGCAACAAAGATCATCGATTGTGGTATAATACCTCCCAGCAAAAATGATCATCGATAGTGGTATAATACCTCCCAGCAACAATGATCATCGATAGTGGTATAATACCTCCCAGCAACAATGATCATCGATAGTGGTATAATACCTCCCAGCAACAATGGTGCTCGACCTTTCTTCTCCCTGCTTGCGTCATGAAGTCGTGTCCAAATAAGTCAACAGGAGAAATGTTATGTCATCCTGAATACCCACATGACTATAGCATTATTGGTTTAAGTCCCAATCTAAGAATCTTTAAAGGTCCTTCCTATCTTCATCAAACCCATCTGATACTTTATAACACTTATTGATAAAGCATTTGTATCAAAGGAATATAGTTTATATATATACACAGCCTTCATCATGAGTATTGTGTATTTATCAGATACATTTTCAACTCCTGTAAGCCCGATACTTCGTAGTCTAAATAGCCCGCTTCGTAACTCAAGTGTCAACCCTACTCATCAGGACAAGGGACGTCCTATGGCGCTTTACCTTATTTTGAACGCTACAGCGCTCCAGATGACGTCATGGGACTCAGAGCATAAAGCACACCCTTCCCTGAATTGGCTCTTCAGTTAGAGTGACTGAGAGCATAAGGCACACCCTTCCCTGAATTGGCTCTTCAGTTAGAGTGACTGAGAGCATAAGGCACACCCTTCCCTGAATTGGCTCTTCAGTTAGAGTGACTGAGAGCATAAGGCACACCCTCCCATGAATTGGCTCTTCAGTTTGAGTGACTGAGAGCATATGACACACCCTACCATAATTGACTCTTCAGTTAGAGTGACTGAGAGCATATGACACACCCTACCATAATTGACTCTTCAGTTAGAATGACACAGAGCATAAGGCACACCCTTCCCTGAATTGGCTCTTCAGTTAGAATGACACAGAGCAGGAGGGACACCCTTCCCTGAATTGGCTCTTCAGCTCCCGTCGTGAAGACATCTCCAATAGCAATTAAACCACCGTTTTGTTCACGCTCCTAACGGTCTACTGAGCACTCAGGGCCAGTTTGGAACGGTTAGTCAGAACTGCCTTGATTAGTTAATGCCCTTCTCCACTCCACTCCACTCCACTCCACTCCACTCCACTATTATACCTGCAACAGATGGTTACTGATGCTTATTATACCTGCAACAGATGGTTACTGATGCTTATTATACCTGCGACAGATGGTTACTGATGCTTATTATACCTGCAACAGATGGGGACTGATGCTTATTATACCTGCAACAGATGGTTACTGATGCTTATTATACCTGCAACAGATGGTTACTGATGCTTATTATACCTGCAACAGATGGTTACTGATGCTTATTATACCTGCAACAGATGGTTACTGATGCTTATTATACCTGCAACAGATGGGGACTGATGCTTATTATACCTGCAACAGAT
>SDVV010045722.1:0-10041 GCA_016164225.1 Gammarus roeselii
CACTCCCCGCCCCCTCGCTGGACCTTTACTTCCCGGCCACCCGCTGGACCTTTACTCCCCGGCCACCCACTGGACCTTTACTCCCCGGTCCCCCGATGGACGTATACTCCCGGGCCCCCCGCTGGACCTTTACTCCCCGGCCACCCGCTGGACCTTTACTCCCCGGCCACCCGCTGGACCTTTACTCCCCGGTCACCCGCTGGACCTCTACTCCCCGACCTCCCGCTGGACCTTTACTTCCCGGCGCCCCGCTGGACCTTTACTCCCCGGTCCCCCGCTGGACCTTTACTCCCCGGCCCCCCGCTGGACCTTTACTCCCCAGCTTCCCGCTGGACCTTCCCTTCGATTAAATTCACTGGCAGTTGGAAGAAATGATATTAATTATTGAATCATTAACTGCATAAAATAAATATCATTCACATTTGAAGAACCTAATGCAAAATAATCGTATTTTAAAAATGTTGTTTATAAAATTAATCGCGTGTGAAATTATACGGCATGACAAAATATCTAAGAATCATTCAAATATTTTACCTACAAATAATAACATTTATCTCTCATTAAGAAAATTGATGACAGTGATAGGCTTCCAAGTACTCTGTGCGGCCGCATTAATACTACCCAATAAAAGGCTTGTCTGCAATATCATTCTTGTCATCACTTTTCCCATATATTTCATTAACGTACCTCTGAATGGTACATTTCATTCTTCCAATAAACTATACGGTGCTTTGATTGAATTTGGTCGGTTAACTCATAATAGAAACGGATGTTAAGAATCGAAACGTCGCCATTGCTATATTCTCGGCGATGATACGCATTTCTAACATCACGAATATTATAATAATCTTATAACTAATTCGAAGTTACAAGAAGGATTGGTCGGCGGGGTCACTTTTGTCTTTGACCTCAGTAGGAGTCACCCCTGCGGCCACAACGTGTTGACAAAAACGAAGAGGACACTTAGTGTATCTACATCCTCCGGGCGCGCAGATTACTCTATAGCTACGTCCTGCGACGTCCTCTAGCAACCTGTAGCATCCTCCTGCATCCTTTCTCTTCTTTTGGCATCCTGAGAAATCCTCAGACATTCTAGGACTTCCTTTGGCATCCTTCCTCATCCTTCGGCATCCTTCCTCATCCATCGGCATCCTTCCTCATCCTTCGGTACCCATTAGCACCACTCGGCATCCCCAAGCTTCCTAAGGCAATTCCTGAGGCATCCTGAGGTAGCTAGAGCCATCATGCTCAGCCACCTTGTAGCCTTGAGGCATTGAGGCGATAATGCCGCCGACTGACAATGAGTGCATG
Organism: Gammarus roeselii; assembly: GCA_016164225.1. Taxonomy (NCBI): domain Eukaryota; kingdom Metazoa; phylum Arthropoda; class Malacostraca; order Amphipoda; family Gammaridae; genus Gammarus; species Gammarus roeselii. The sequence goes on from SDVV010045722.1 coordinate 1,312, forward strand.
GACCCCTTCTCGCTAGAACATGCTGGGTGGGCAAGGACCACCTCACGTCGGAGCCTGCTTGGTTGGCTCCGTTGATAATCCTAATTAATTTATCAATAGGACCTGATCGTAAGGAAAATTGATTTGCTCACATATTCTGATGAAGTTTTTGACCCCGATATAGGAAAACCTATCATTGAAGGCTTTAACTGAGAAGACACTCCTCCTCAAAAGTTATGATACTAGAGATTGACATTTAAAGATATTCTCGCTTAGTTGCCTATGCTTAATTGCGTAAATTGAAGGGGATGTTGTAGTTAATCAGAGTGATTTGAGCAGAGAAATATGCTGACATGGTATACATGGTATTTTTCAGCTTGACCTCCACATACACATGTTCTGCCTTCCTCGCATTTTCAAAGGCATTACGAGGAGAGGCATCGCTGTTATTTAAAAGGAAACTGCAATTGAGTATATTAACGTGTTGAAACATAAATAACAGACTAAGGAAGTAATTTCAGTCCCTGAAAATAATATATTTCTAATTGAACATGAAACACATTATAAGAGGGAACAAATAGTATCATATTTAATCGTCATTCTGTCGTAGACTTGTTTGCAAACTTCTTCGACCGAACCTTGACTCAATAGTCTGTTCCCCATCGTCTCAGTTCTCATAGGCACAACAAATCAACTTGCAGACGTTAAAATAGGGTTTATGCTGTCTTCGAGTGGCAACAACCCATCGTTCTTCGAACGTATATTTTGCTTTGTTTACCTATGACTGCGGAATGGCTTTTCAACTCTTCTATTATATTGATGGCGAGTTATTTTCAAACTACGCTGATGAGGGTGTAACCGCTATCTTGTTTAACAGTTGTTTCTCATCGCCGACCGTCTTTTCTACCGTAGAGGCACTTCCAGTGCACCGTAGAATCCAATATGCCATTCGTATTACGCTTATTTACTATTTGAACAACCTTCTGATTTGTTTGGATCATCTTACTGAGACAATTATCCTTACACTTAACCTTCATTGGCACAAAATGGCAAAACAATGTACTGCAGCTACGGGAAAAAAAATTATATTACTGCAGCTATTGGGATTCGACCATAATCCTTCCTTCCTCTTATTTTATTTATTTCTCAAATTAATAATCCCTATAATGACCTTTCATTACGAATAACACTTGATTTCACTAACACTTACGTCGTTCAAATAGTTCCAGTTATCATAGCCCAACTATTTCAAATGAGTGCCATTGCTCCGCCCCTCTGTAGGCGTTACGACTCAGTGCCTACAGAGCAGTGGAGTAACGGGAGTCAAATGATTGGTGAGGCCACAGTAGTGGAGTAACGGTAGTCGACTGTTTGTAGAGGCTACTTTAGTGGAGTAACAGCAGTAGAATGATTGGTTAGGCTACTGCAGTGGAGTAACGGTAGTCGACTGATTAGTGAGGCTACTACTGTGGAGTAATGGCAGTCGATTGATTGGTGAGGCTACTAGAGTGGAGTAACAGCAGTCGAATGATTGTTGAGGCTATTCCAGTGGAGTAACGGTAGTCGACTGATTGGCGAGGCTACTAGAGTGGAGTAACGGTAGTCGACTGATTGGTGAGGCTACTAGAGTGGAGTACGGCAGTCGAATGATTGGTGAGGTTACCGCAGTGAAGTAACGTCTGTCGTATGATTGACGAGGCTATTCCAGTGGAGTAACGGTAGTCGACTGTTTGGTGAGGCTACTCCAGTGGAGTAACAGCAGTCGAATGATTGGTAAGGTTACTCTTGTGGAGTAACGGCAGTCGAATGATTGGTGAGGCTAATCAACTCTCTTCTTGCATGGGGAAGAGAGTGAGGCACGACTTGCGTCTGTAACTGTGTTTCCTATATAATCACTGCCTTTGGCGCGATAAATACCGGGATGGCACCGATAAATCACACCCTATAACCTAGGTCATTGTGAAGCTTTCTTTTCTTGAAAATGCTGTGTCAATGCAGCACTAACGCAGTGCAGCAACAACGTAATTCAACACCAACGCAATACAGGACCAACGTTGTGCAACACCAACGCAATGCAGGGCCAACGTAATGCAACACCAACGCAATGCAGGGCCAACGTAATGCAACACCAACGCAATGCAGGACCAACGTAATGCAACACCAACGCAATGCAAGACCAACGTAATGCAACACCAACGCAATGCACCGAAAACACAATGTAGCAGGATTTAAGGATTTAAGGATAAAAATAATTTTTTAGGCATAATGACATGTTGACAAAATAACAGAAATATCAAAATACAAAGATGATTCGTACCAAGTATTCGTCAGCGTGAGCTGTTCTGAAGACAACATTTGCTACTTAGATGAGTTTAATACTTACTTATAACTAGGGTTAAGGGGTAAGGACCAACCGATGGACATAGTTGGAGGACAACCTCTACTCTCCACTTTTCAATACGTCGTGACAGATGCAAGCATTAAATTGGACCATTAATTCCAAGAAAAATAAGCAAAGTATGTCTGCTCACCGACGTTTACTTTATCATGACTATTTACTCTTTCAACTGACAAAGACGTTTACTTTATCATGAATATTTACTCTTTCAACTGACAAAGACGTTTACTTTATCATGACTATTTACTCTTTCAACTGACATTTATTGAAAAAAAATGGGAGCAGAAAATGTCCGACATGAGGTTGTCTATCACATTAATCACATTTTGTTTGCCGTACGATGACACCAATTTGAAACTAACTGCATAGTCAGCATGACATATTAACATATGCACACGAAAAAAAATATCAATGAATCATAATTGATGGGTACCATAACTGAACGGATTTCTACATGAACAAAAAAAATTGGAAATTTGGGCATATGAAGCGAGAAAAAAAAGCGCATTTATAAAATGAAATTGCTGAAACATAAATAGTTGACACGGTAAATTGCATAGCAGAAGTAAATTGCAATTCAAGAATTTCTGCACGTACAAGTTCAAACAGGTTTAATTTAGGCTTACGTTTGAAGGTAGCTATTCTTCTAAACGTCCTTATATCCATGGTAATCAAATTCCAGGTTATAGCAGCTCTGTATTTTAAAAGTATTTGGGACTGTGTTGACAAGTTTCGGGGGAATGGCAACTTCGCATTTTGCGAAGATCATCAATAGGTTTATTCCTAGTGAAAATACCGTTATCAATGTATGCTAAAGGATTCAAAGCTTTGTAGACAAACACCGCAGCGGAAAAGTTAATGATGTGACCCAGAAGGAGAATGTTCCATTGACAAAAGAGAGGCAACGTGTGGTCACGTCTGCTAGCATTTGATAGTGTTCTGATGACACGCTTTTGACTATGAACGATAAGCCTTAAGTTGTTTTTGTAGGTAGAAGCATACGCGTTTACACAATACGTCAGAGAGGGATGAATAATGCTATAGTTTAATAAACGTTTAGCAGGAGTCGTAAGACAACTTATAATTTCGTATAGGATGCCACACGATTAGGATAATTTCCCGACAACAAATGAGACGTGATCTTTCCAGTTAAGTCTCCGCTCTACTATTACACCGAGAAACGTTGTTTTGCAACATAGTCACAGGCTGACAATTCAATTCAACTTGTGTGTTGGGGATGGGTATCATCCTGCTGGAAAATATCATGACCTGCGTCTTGTCGGTATTTAGCGTCAGCTTGTTGGATGTGAACCAGTTTGCAATGTGAATTAATTGCTTATTCTTATTTGTGATAGTATGATTGAGTTTTTTCCCGGTGAAATAAACTGTTGTGTCATCTGCAAAAAGTACAAAGGATAACTTGTCGCTAGTGTTTACAATGTCATTAATATATATAAAGAAGAGCAAAGGCCCAAGGATCGACCGTTGCGGTACTCCTATATTCAACGTACTGACAAATGATGATCGTTTATTCCAACTCACTAGATGTTTTCTATCAAGAAGATAACTTTTATCCAGCTCTTATCTTACTCCATAATGCTGAAATTTCGCAACCAAAATCTCCTGATTCATGCTATCAAAAGCTGTGCTAAGATCCAGAAATCTTGCAACACTAACGTAATAAAACCCTTACCAAGAAAACACTGCTCGAATAAAATTTCGAGCCCAAAAAGAAGTATCTTACCCAGCTGAACACAAACCAAATAAAACACTGACCGATGTGAAACACTAATCCCATAAAAAACTCAATATAACATGAGCAGGTCAGATAACAAGATCTGGATATAAGAACTGCACGACTATTGCGCTAAACAGAAAACAACATCGACCCATGCAATAAAACACGCTCCAAATATATGTAGCCCTGACAGAATACAACATCTACGGAACGAAACATGCACCCACGCACAAGACCAACGTCGTTGTACTGGCAACTCAATAGCGCTAAAACAATATTATGAACTGGTCACAACCGTGGGTCTTCTAAAATTAGACGTTGTAAACATACACTATTAAACACACTACTAAATGATATACTAACCTAATTTAAACTCATGCAATAAGTCTCGAACCCAGTACACGATTGGCCTAACCACTATATGCAATACCCTCACACCTATCACGAACCGAACAGGAAATCAGGCTGGGTCGTTAAAGATAATCCTCTTGCTCCCAAGAACTTCTAGAGAACTTGAGGACAGACTGCGTAATTTTAGAATTTGTTCAACTCTAAGGTCGATAAGATCTTCAAAGTTTCCTAAACTTTTATCCATTTTAGATGTGATTTGCAAGTTTGCTTCTCCTTCGGCATCGAATAAAAATGGTAAGCATTTGCCACTCTCAAAAGTTAAGCGCGTGCCACGGAAAAAATGGTTAGCATGTTCCTTCTGAAATTGTAAGCATGCACCTTGTACATTTTTCAACGTTACCTCGTAAAAATGGTGAACGAGGGCCTCGCATGAAAATGGTAAACGTGTGTCCCGTAGAAGGAGTTAGCAACTGCCTCGTAAATATGGTTGGCGTGGGCTTACTAAAAAGTATGCATGTGCCTTCTAAAACTGGTAAGCGTGTGTTTAGTAAACTATTATATGATGATAAGCTTGTGTCATTTCAAAATGAATTGCCTTTGCCTCAGAAAAATTGTAATGTGTGGCCCCTAAAGAAAGTTTAGATTTGTCTCGAAAAGTGATAGGGTGCACCTCGTTAAAAAACGACAGCGTGTCTTTCGTAATAACTATAGGCATGTTCCTCACAAAAATGCCGAACGTGTGTCTCAAATAAATAGGAAAACCTGTGCTTAGTAAAAATGGTAAGCGTGATCCCCGTAAAAAACGTGTGCCGTGTAAAACTGATAAGCTTTTCCCCCGTTATAAATGTATGGCTTGTAAAACAGATACAGCGTACGCCGCGTGAAAACGGGAAGCATATGCCTCTCAAAATCGAGTACGTGTGTGGGTAAAAATGGTAATCATGTGCCTCACAACACGGGTACGCCACATAAAAATGTTGAGCGTGTTTCCCTCATATTTTATGAACGTGTGTCTCGTACCACTGGCTGACGTGCCCCTGTAAAACTGTTAACCCTGCGTCTCGTGGAACTCATATGCGTGTTCTCCGTGAAAGTGGAAAGCATGAACGTCATAAAAATGAGCGCATGTATTGTAAAATTGAGCGCATGTCTTATAAAAAGGGTAAAAGTGATTATCGATAAATCGGTAAGCACGTAATTTATAAAAACACGCGTATGCCTGGTTAAAATGGATGAGCGTGTTCCTCGTTAAATTGTAAACAAGTGCTCTGTGCAAAGGGTAAGACTGTGCCGCATGGGAATAACAAGGAACGAGCTTTATACAAACAACTAAACGTGTGGGTCACTGGAATTGCAGGAATTGTGCATCAAAACAATGACAGGACTGGGATTTGTACTACTAACTAATAGTGTGCCACACCTGTGACTCCTGAACATTAGCAAAAATATTGTGCTGTGATTGGCAATAGTATTTAAGAGGTAGTGATATTGTCCTGTTTATGGGTCAGTGATAGATGTCATGTTTGAGGAATAGTGATAGATATCCTGTTTAAGGGTCAGTGAAAGATGTCATGTTTAAGGAACAGTGATAGATATCCTGTTTAAGGGGCAGTGATAGATGTCATGTTTAAGGAACAGTGATAGATATCCTGTTCAAGGGTCAGTGATAGATGTCATGTTTAAGGAACAGTGATAGATATCCTGTTTAAGGGGCAGTGATAGATGTCATGTTTGCGGAACAGTGATAGATATCCTGTTTAAGGGTCAGTGATAGATGTCATGTTTATGGAACAGTGATAGATATCCTGTTTAAGGGTCAGTGATAGATGTCATGTTTAAGGAACAGTGATAGATATCCTCTTTAAGGGGCAGTGATAGATGTCTAGTTATAGGAGCAGTGATGCATGTCCTGTTGAAGGGGCAGTGATAGATGTAGTGTTTAAGAAACAGTGATAGATGCCCTGTTCTGTTTCAAACCAAAACCTCTGTCAGTCACTATTAAATACCATCGAAAATTGTCTTTGAAGCGGCTCACATTATCTCGGAATTTTCATCGATATTGATCGGAAAACAACACTTCACAAAGCGGCCTCTCTACATCCCAAGATCAGACAATCTCTGCTGATTAAAAAAGAATATTAGTAGAAATAATTCAACATGCTAATAAATCATTCTGAGTTTTGTTACAATTGCTTTTACACATCCGCACAATATCCGCATTCTCCATAGCGGATGGAGAATGCGGATGGGAGCATGCGGTAATTCAAGCATGCTAAAAACAACATCAACTGATAACTATTTACATAAAAAACGTACATATTATAAAAAACAAAGACAGACAGGATCGTTCAACAAAACCATATATATGCCATAATGTTATGTCATAAAATAAAATCCGTTACATAACAGTATCCAAATAAGAGCTAACATGAATATGTCGAGAAAGAACTGCAAACAAAGAACTTAATTCGAATTTAAAAGTTCCCCTATTCGCACACTGGAATTGTTTCGAATATTCTGCTTCATATATTTGTCATAATGTTATGTCATAAAATACAATCCGTTACATAACAGTATCCAAATATGAGCTGTCATGAAATAACTCATAAATCTACAAACAAAATCCGGCATGTGCTTGAATATGTTATACTCCCTCTCAGAATTTACATATGATGTTTTATTCCAACGCGGTTTATTAGTTTGAGTTCACCCATTTGCATCACAGAAACGTCATTTATCCACAGCCTCCGCTCCGTAACGACGCAGGATAGTCCGACCGGCCATGCTTTCTTAACAAATTACTCGCAAAAGGAGAGGTCAGTCTAGAATTTTCTAAGAATTAATTTCAGGCGATCAGTATTCAGCGTGCAGAACCAGCGTGGGAGTCGGGTTATCCTCTTGGGGTGCGAAGGGGGACACGGAAGCGTTGGTGGGGGAATTGTTCCACAGTGAACGGAGAAAACCAGCGTGGGAGTCGGGTTATCCTCTTAGGGTACGAAGGGGGACACGGGAGTGGGTAGTGGGGAGTGGTGTGGGGGTATTACTTCACTGTGATCGGAGAGAACCGGCGTGGCAGTCGGGTTATCCTCTTGGGTGCAAAGAGGTACACGGAAGGGCGGAGGTGGGGGAATTACTTCACAGTGACCGGAGAGAACCAGCGTGGGAGTCGGGTTATCCTCTTAGCGTGCGAAGGGGGACACGGAAGGGGAGGAGGTGGGGTATTACTTCACAGTGACCGGATAGATCCTACAATCTACTTGGAAAGGATTGGGTATCATATTTACATCACATACATTGCAAGACCAATGAAACTTGCATCCCAAGCTCACTCCCTCAGCTGAACCTTATCATGAACAAATGGAGTCATTTTGAAACAAAACCATGCCAATGGAAGTGTACACTTATGCAGTAGGTTACTTTGAAGATTTCATGTGCGCTAGCATGGGTAACCTCATTCAGCCCGGCCGTGTGTGTATTACTTTGGGAGCAGAGTTTTCGCATATCTGAGTAAATATTGACAAAATAAGTATAAATAACATCAAATTAATTACCGGTATAGATCAATTTCAATCATACCCAGTCATTTATGATGTTCATCTGGGCTCGGCAGTATAAACAATCAATCGCTTGTTGGATCGTGAATAACCACTGATCAAGAAATACATTTCAGCTTGCTAACCTGACCTAAAATAAGCGATCTTTAAATTAGACCATCAATGTAACGAATAGAATGAAAGCAACTAAATGTCAGTTACGTCCGACGATGATCTGCAAAACTCGTGACCAGCATCCTCAATACTGCTGGGAAGGTAGTACCCTCAATGCCTGGCTCACATGGGTAATATTTGTGCTGTCAGCTGCATTTTCAACTCGCGCCAGTTTTATGGGATCATCATCAATTTATTCTTTCAGATACAGCCGTCAAATATTGAATGCCCTTCTGTAGATGCAATTACGGCCCCAGTGCACTGCTTTATAGTTAACCTCTCAGACTCAGCCGTCATGCACTGCTCTATAGTTAACCTCTCAGACTCAGCCGTCATGCACTGCTCTAAAGTTAACCTCTCAGACTCAGCCGTCATGCACTGCTTTATAGTTAATCTCTCAGACTCAGCCGTCATGCACTGTTTCATCGTTAACCTCTCAGACTCAACCGTCATGCACTGTTTCAGCGTTAACCTCTCAGACTCAACCGTCATGCACTGTTTCATAGTTAATCTCTCAGACTCAGCCGTCATGCACTGTTTCATCGTTAACCTCTCAG
>SDVV010045723.1:0-10041 GCA_016164225.1 Gammarus roeselii
CTAGAGCTTTCAAATGATGTATTGATTGTCGTTGCCACTTCATAACGGTAGACGTCATAGCAATTCGAAAAATCAATTTCTTAATTGAAAATCAACGTAATTTTTTTTAATTTGGATTTAGAAATTAACGTAGCACTCGATTAAAATACTGTACAAGATATTCCAAATCATTTATTGATTGCTATATTTATTCATCAATTTAAGTAGTCGTGACGATTTTTTGCGAGAGCGTTACAAAGAACGGACAGTCAGACGGACAAACATGCACATTTAAACATGCGCCTTTAAACATCACCTTTAAATATGCACATTTGAACATGCACCTTTAAACATGCACCTTTAAACATGCACATTTAAACATGCACCTTTAAACGTGCACCTTTAAACATGCACCTTTAAACATGCATTTTTAAACATGCACCTTTAAACATGCACCTTTAAACATGCACATTTTTCGGAATCAGGGTCCGAAATCATTTCGAATGATACATGACACCCATCATTCCACTGAAAAAAATATTAAAACCATGTGTTTACCCGCTGTGGCTGGGAGACATAATTGATAATATCAAACAGTTATAAGAGAGAAACACGATATCACTGTAATAAAATAAAACTCATGTATTTTGTGTAGTGGGTGAAATAATCTGTTGCATTTACGATGTACAACTCATCGCTCGTCGCAGCGGGATGATCAAGTCTCCCAGTGTTGTCTGTTATTTACAAAAAATAGCATGATTTGTTGACAGCAGTTGATCCTGATAGTCTGGATTTAGGTTTGAAGTCCACCAACAATTTTTTCGAGGGGGGTCGGATAGTTCACGCAAGTCGCCCATAACTAAAAAAAATCCCCTTGCGAGCCAGCTGCCTAATGGTCCAAAGTCGTCACGCTAACCCTGGTAGTTGTGGAGGTGCAGCTTATATTCCATGGGGTCATCAGGAGATAGAAGATAAAGATGACGTGAATCGCACGTACACTAGCCACCAATCGAATCTGTCTTAACGCAACGTAACATAACACATCCGGCGTCGAGCCATTGCCTCGTGGTGGTGGCTTGCTTCATTCATTTGAACACAAACATAATGGGGCTTTGATGACCGAGCTATAAAACGATTACGTGGATAAAAGTAATTGTGCGGCAGAGACACGGCGACTGGTGGCGCAAGGGTGGGTGAGATCAGGACTCCCCCCCTTATAAGGTTAAAGAAAAATCTCGTTTGTGAAGCACACAAACAGCGGTAAGACGGGCACACGAACAGCGGTGAGACGGGCACACAAACAGCGGTGAGACGGGCACACGAAAAGCAAATGCGATGAAATTAGTTGTCATTTTATTTTTTTAACTTTATGAAAGGAAATGATATCATAAAATAAAAATAAATAATCAGTTATTTCCATGAGTAGGAATAGGAAGGTCAACACGACTTGGATTTCCGGAAACGAAACCGTGCTTGGAGGGTCTGACAGAACATTATTGAACGAAGGGAAGATACAAGCCGATACTGCACGGAATTGATGTGTGATTCGCATCTCTTCGAGATTGACACATTTAAAAATATACAGAAACTGAGTTGTGGAAACGACTCATGCCAGATATTTTCATTTTCAATGAATGTCCTGCACGCGGTAAAAAATCTAGAAACATGTCAATGAAAACAATCAAAAAATGAGCTCAAGCAGAATATCGTTATTAGTATGGGTGTATTTTGGCAGTATCGGTGTCGGCATTGGCAAGAAAACACCGATACATTGCCGCTATCACAGTTTGAAACATTGATAGTCTTGTACCTGAAAAAAATTAAGAACATGTGAGCAAACAAGGGAAAAATAAAGTTTCACGGGAAAATGATGTTGTGAGTTGATAGAGGAAATTTTCCCCAAAAACTTTAATCATGGTTTGTAATTTAATTGGCACAAAGTTTCAGCTTTCAGGGTGGGCTTAGCTTTGATTAAAAGTGAGCTGTTGAACTGATTTTTTTAATTTGATTTGTACGGGAGATATAATTATTAGATATTTATTAATTTATTTCTCATCACTCATATAGATTGTTTTTTCTTCAATGAGAGATGCAATTGTGTAATTGATCGCCCCAAAAAATAAATTTTAAGTAATTGGTGTCGTCAATTAAACATAACATCGATAGTATTAGTAACTTTCCTTTTACCGAAGCATTGCACTGCTGGTCAAGGCGATGGCCTCACTCACTGCTAACTTGAGTTCATCAAGAGATGCAGGCTTTGATCTTAATACATTGACCACGATATAACCCCAGAGGAAGAAGTCTAAGGCCATGGGACTTACTGCTGGGCGAAAATACTTTTTACTCAGGAGTATGGGGTATTGATCTCGAGTTTCGGGATCAGCGGAAATTTTGGGATCGGAAATTATATAATCTAGAGATAGATTCCTTTTGGTGTGACTCAAATCAACCTGTATCTTATGTTTACATGTACTCTACTCTTAAAAATCGCACTCACAAACGTAGCGCCCTTCCCTACTTGTACGCAGGTGCACGCGAAACAACATTCTGCCTGTAGAATCGTGTAATGAATCTTGAAACATTTGAAATATTGTAGCCCCAAACAAAAAAAAACTCTTATTTTAGTTAAGCACAAAAATTGTCAAATGACAAACCAATTTGAAGACAAGACAATTTGGGACGTCAAATAAATAATCTCATGCGTATACACATATTAATTATCGGTGAAATATCCCAGAAGTTTCCCACTTGGGCTATTCGTTCCAATATTTGAAATCTAATTAGCAGCTGACATTTGCGGTGTTTTTTGCCTACTTAAGATTTTTTCCTATATTCTGATCATTCAATTAAGACGCAATCAGTAATTTCTCCTGGTTATAAAGACAAAAAAGTTATTCTCACTGGGGTAATATAAGTGATAGATGGACGTATTCGTTTCCCGATGCAGCCTCGACTTTTTGTGTCGTCCTTAATAAAAGTGTGCATGTCAAAAGCTTTTTTTTTTGCCGAGAGCCCCGATGGCAGATTCTGCAACTCTATTCACTCCCTCTTCCTGATTTTATTAACAGAACCAACTTTCTGGCCAAAGTTCTTCAATCAAATCAGACAGACCCTTTTTGACCGGAACATTTTTTGTCACTTTTATTCTGAGCAATGAACCAGTTTTGTATTTTTTCTTTACCTCGCCACCACACTCCGTTTTTTTCAACTTTCAACAGAGAAAGTCTATCCAGACAATTTTATTTTCTGAGGTAGACCTTCTGCAATGATTTTTGGTCTTTCTCCCCTCTTTTTCAGAGCTCGATTTGCCTGGTCGTGTCGAATATGTGTGAGGAGCAGAGCAGCAGTTGCCTTGATTTGCTAACTGGATGGATGCCGTCGATTCGAAATTGTCGAAACGTCAACACAAAAAAAATAAAACTTATGGTAGTTTTTGTACCACTATTCAAGGCTCATATTATCTTTCTGAAAATAACCATAATTTTGATATAAAATACAAATCAACTTAGCAGCATGAACATGCAAAAATTTCCTTTCGGAGAACGTAGCCTATTTTCCAAAAACCTGTATGCAATTGAGAACCTTTAATGAATCGACACTCCAACAAACATGGCGGCACAAAAACGATTGCATTGACTCTGTGCTTATACATTCTTTTTAGATTGTTCAAACTAATGTTTTTGTTGAAACAACGAAGCAGTGGATTATTCTCACGCACAAATGTGTTGGGGCAATACAAGTTAGTTTTCAAATGGAATCAGAATGCAATTTAGGGTAAAAAGTGTCTTAAAATATGCGAACACTCCAGCCACTTAATAAAGAAGGGGACTGATACAGGAACCTGCACTAAGACATGCATTCATCTGAAAGTTTTGAAATCTAAAATAGATTACGGAAATAAACACCTCGGCTTTTCCGATCAAGGCCAAAATAAGGATAATTAAACGCGGCTGATTTTCATTGGGTACCTCATGCCCTCGCAACAAGCCACACAGCTGATCTATTGGGTACCCATGCCCTCGCAACAAGCCCCACAGCTGATCTATTAGGTACCCATGCCCTCGCAACAAGCCCCACAGCTGATCTATTGGGTACCCCATGTGCTCGCAACAAGCCCCACAGCTGATCTGTCGAGTACCCCATACCCTCGCAACAAGCCCCACAGCTGATCTATTGGGTACCCATGCCCTCGCAACAAGCCCCACAGCTGATCTATTAGGTACCCATGCCCTCGCAACAAGCCCTACAGCTGATCTATTAAGTACCCATGCCCTCGCAACAAGCCCCACAGCTGATCTATTAGGTACGTATGCCCTCGCAACAAGGCCCACAGCTGATCTATTGGGTACCTCATGCCCTCGCAACAAGCCCCACAGCTGATCTATTGGGTACCCATGCCCTCGCAACAAGCCCCACAGCTGATCTATTGGGTACCTCATGCCCTCGCAACAAGCCCCACAGCTGATCTATTGGTTACCTCATGCCCTCGCAACAAGCCCCACAGCTGATCTATAGGGTACCCCATGCCCTCGCAACAAGCCCCACAGCTGATCTATAGGGTACCCCATGCCCTCGCAACAAGCCCCACAGCTGATCTATACAGCCGATCGTGACGTCACTCAGAGTGTTGAAGTGCTATAAATGAAAGCAAAATCGCTCGATACAGCATTCACAATTCGATTTAGGTTTAAAAATTCCTATTCATTGAATCCTTTTCAAAATATCTTCTCATGAGAGTTTTGTACACGGGCTTTTGGTCGATTCAATATATGTGATGATAGCTAGAAAATTGCTTGGTTGGAGAGGAATAAAATAAACGTGAAATGTGAGGAGAAAAATTGAAAAAACATTTAAATGATTCAGAATTCATGTATAAAAAAATATAATTTTATCGTAATAATTTACAAGAGATTTCAAACGTGGTAGTGGATACCACGATAACCGTAAAACTGGAGATGAACAGACAAATATTTACTTCAAAATTCTTTTTGATTCTGTGAAGGATCGCCATAGACAAATTTCAGAGTTTGAAATAAAACAGAAATATGCATATGATTGCAGTACTCCATAAGAGCTTTCAATTAACGTACTATTTGCATAAATACATCCCAAATTCAAAAGTTTTCGCTCTTTTGGAGAGCATTGCAACGGACAAACCGCTACAGACAGGCAGAAATACTCCCTTTCTCTTCACCAAACACATCATTCCATTGAAAAAAAAAACAGCAGTGTGCAAAATAATTTGTTCGTCCGTATTCCATTGCTGAAGGTCACTGGTATTTGACAATGCAAAGCTTGGCTAAAGAGGATGACAAGCTGTAAACATTTGGACTGCCTCTATTTCTAATAAAATTATGTCTTGTGTTTAGCTCTGGCACTGATTCGGACTAGAAAGAGTTAATACTTCGAAGATTACTCCCGCTCAGCTGAAGAATTGTTTATGTATTGAAATTTTTTGAATTAAACATTTTGAGGATAACAAATTATTTTTGTCTAGGAACATTATCTGTGTTACTTTATTATTGCTCTTTCTTAGAAATGTTAACAAATGTTCCTTATTAATGTTTTCGTGTGGCTTCTACAGATTTGTCCTTATAATTTTACTATAGGCGATGTACATAACCCAGTCATTAACAGGTACTGTTATTGACTGTGGCACGAGTAGCCTTATAATCAAAGGTTTTGGATAGGTAACATCATTGTTGTTGCTTAAAAATGTGATATATTTTGTAAACTGCCCTGCTATGAAGAGTAATATTTTTTTTGTGTTAAGTGTCAGAAGTTGCACACGCTTCATAACTAGGCAGAATGTCAAGAATGTTGCCTATAATACTCACTGGGATTGAGTGTAATGATGGGTCAGCCTTCTGCGTTACGTTGCACTTACCATCCGTTGTCAGAATAAGTAAGACAAGGTAAGAGCTGTGATTCCATCCTCCTAACATTAAGGAAACCTTAATTACCATATAAAAGACTGTGCACAGATGTGAGTGAGTTTGTCTGCTCGGAAACATGACTCATTGCCGCGGCTGCAACCGAGGCTCCTGCTTCATTCACACGTCGTGTCAAGTTTTTGTGTTGACTTCCTCGTTGCTCTCCAGCCGGATCCGTCACTGACCTGAGCGAACACTCCTGACTCGTGCAGGGACGCCCATAATCCTCATGTACGAGCATCAATCACGAGTTGGGATCAATAGTAGTGCAGGGATAACTTGAGTTGCCCTGACACTGTAGATGACCGGCAAGCGGTGATGTATGCCCCATCCCCGGTACACAAGAGCTGAGAAATGCATGACGCAGTAAGCACCTTGTCAGTCCTTAGTGAGGGCGGGGTGCTCGCCTGGTTGAGTGAGCGGTGAAAGAGTTTCCTCAAAGTATGGAGAAAATGGAGATTGATTGATCTGTTAAATGTGGCGATATCTCTGAGTTCGGGGAAGATGTGGATTTTCAGGACTCGATTTAGTGGATGCACTCTTCCAAGATCATACATAGCGATACAGAATCATCACAATATCTGTTGAAACTGTAATTGTTGAAATAAGATAAAAATCTAATTGAAAAGAAACTTTAATAGAATATGTAATTGGTCAAATCATTTTATTTCGAAAAACAGCGTTTGGTTGACATTATGTGACACTATATGACGTACACTCTCGGAACGAAATACAGCACGTTTCTTGGAAAATAAGACCAGGCAACCATTCTCCAAATTAATGTTTGTTCATTTTGCGTCCCATACACATTGTTTGGCTGCAAAAAAAAACGTGCAGTGACCACTTTCCAGGCGCTCCAGTTTCCGCAACACCCAAACACAAGGGCTTTACGCCTCCTCCCTCGTATAATTTGCATCCCTATACACAGAACATGCCAGCTTTGAACTCCACCCGAAACCATAACTGATGCAAAATTCCTCTACACCAAACCCAACAAAAAGCACCCACTCAGCTTCATGAGGAACCTCTCTTGAGTAAACCTTATGGGGCGTTGTTCTATTATCTTAGGCAAACATCTGCTGCTCCTGAGAGGCCAAAAGGTTCCACGTACAGCAACGTTGGTCAAATTGATAGAACAAAGGTAAATACAATTACACTTTCCGATCGTTGCGAGGTAACTTTTGACTAAATACTCCGGAAATGTATCTAGACTTTGGATTGTAAATGTTTTTAGAAACTGTATTGTAAATGTATTTAGATACTCTATTGCAAATGTATTTAGAAACCAATTTAAATGTTCATAGATGCTGTATTGTAGCCAGCTCTGAGTCGTAGGCTGGTGGGTATGCAGCCAGTAGTGGCAGCCGGGATGCAGAGGCGCCAGAAATGGGCATTGAGCGTTCCAGACAGAAAAAAACGAGTAGTAAACGACAGAACAGCATCATCATTAACACCTGAGTGGAAATAACAAGCAAGAGGACTATCAGCATAACCTGGTTATTTGTTGAGACAATCTATCAAATATTGACTCACAAAATTAGAATTGTTATAAGATTTGATTTGATTTAGACCTCATTTCCAACGGAGCTTCAATGCGAGTCATCGCACGCTCCCCCGCAGGGCATGAGAAGGTTCAAGTATGATTCTCGTGATGCCCGTAAATCTTGGAATACCTTCTAGTCTACTCAATATGTGTGGATCGCTTTGTGATAAACGTGTATATCTACTTAATATACATAATAAGTGGTACGTGGTGTTCATCTGCGTTTATGATGTAAAATTCACCACAAAATTTCATGAGTTCGAACTTGAGCTTAATAGGGTGCCAGGCGCCAGCTACATGCTTGCCACAATCCACCAATCTTCTTCTCTGTTCGTTGCTCGTTAAATGCGCAAGTTTGATGGGTTGAATTATGTTAATCTGATACATCGTAACCCAAACTGTAAGCCGCACTCGGCATTTGTTTTCATTTAAATAATGGCATTGGTTGAGCATCTAAACAGATTCTGCCCTTGATCAAAAGAGCCTAAACTCCTCCCATCAAGCGAGATAATCAAGAAAACACTCGAACTTCATGGAATGGAGTAGCCGTTGCTTACCTACGCAGTCGAGATTGAGCAGCGCAGGGGACAAGTTTTTACAGCGGGCGCAGTGCTCTTACGATGATACCTTTAACCAGCTGAGAGCCAACTCCTTCAAACGAACCATCTTTGAGAGGACTTATCAGACTTGATTCTAACTACATACTTGGTCAAAAAAAGTATCTAGAGCTCTTTTTAATTACTTTATCCAATTTCCTTTGGATAAAAAACACTTGGAGTTGTATTTGAATACTTTAGTTTTCCTTGCACTGATCCTTACAACAAGCCTAGCGGCCCTGGCATCATATATCACGGGATTGGGAGCGGATTAAGCCTTTTTTTGCGTCGTTGATGCCATGGTTGATATGACGCGACACAAGACCTGCAGGGTGACAGGCCCACCACACGCCTCTTGCCTGAATACTGAGCAGGATCAACCTGAATATGATTAGCGGATTTATTCAATAGGATTAATTATGAAGCAAGGCACACCAAGGAACCTGTTTGAGCGGAGGGAGCGCGACCTGGCGGGCGAGGGTCGAACTTGTACGTGCAATCACATTAAAAAATCACTTGCAGTAAATGTTGTCAACAGCCTCTCGCGTGACAATGACAGTAAAGTGGTTCAAATTTGCATCCAAAGAATCAGTAAATTGAAGCATATCTTTAGGATGAGACAAAAATCACAGGCCTGCCTAGAATGACAATTGAACGTTGGTTGAAAATCCGTAGAGATGTTTGACTCTTGCGTGTGATGGTACATAAGCACTGGATCAGCGTCACCTTTGGATAGCGGTGGGCTGGGTGGCTCATGTTGCTGATACAGGCTTATGACAAGCTCCCCCCCCCCTACAGCGGTAAAGCATAAAGCAACGCTCATTGCAATAGGGCTTCGTAATTAAATAGCTAAACACTTTCCTGTTTAAAATACTTTAATACAGCTGTAAATCTTAATAAACATGAACGAATTTGTAATAGGAATAGAGTTAGGAAAAAATATATATCATTGTAGGTATTGTTCAAAAAGAGCACGGACTCCAATATCGAAATGCAGGAACTTGAAAACAGTGGAAGATATCCTCACTTCAATTACAACATATCATTCAATCCTTCCTGTATGACTGGAAAGCAGGAGGCAATTCAAAACAGAGAACTGGGGTTGTAGGCGTATGTGCCAAGTTTATGGTGAGGCTAAACAACATCGAAAAGGACCAAGAAAACCACTATGCATCCATCATATGAGAAATAAAGGATATATATTAGAATACATACGTCCTGCAATACATGCGTTCTCATTTCACAAAGTAGGAGTTACCTTTGCATGAATATACCTCAAAATAAACCTGACAAAAATGTACCTCAATTATTTTACAGCCCGTCTTAACAACTCTAAGATATTACCTGCATCCACATATACATTCGCCGGCCAAAAATCTTCCTTGGTCCCGACTCCCCAAACAGTGTTTCGCTAGTGAGTCCAGTCACATACAGCAGCTGTTTCGTAATCTGGCTGAAACAGCCTATCAGGCCTCAATGGACGGCGGGGAAAAAGAAATGAAAGTCTGGCAGGTATACTCGCAACAAACGAAGTGAAGAAAACACTCCTGATTTGCATAAACGAGTGAGCAAACTCAGTGTTAGAGAAGGTCTGGTTTGGCCTGTAGGTGAGAAGTGCGGCAGGATAAACAAAGCAGTGAAGTGGTTGGTAGAATTAAGTAGTGTAAATCCTCTCGTTCTTTATTAACAAAGTCATAGATATATTTTGGAAATGTCATGTACTTCTTGAATGAATATTTTGTTTAAATTCTTTGTTTCGAAGTGAGCGATAACACCGTCAATCTGCATAGTTAATAAGCTGTGATTTATTTTAGGGACTGCAATTGGTCAAAATTGTCTCGAGTAGGAAAAAATTGTATCTCAAGAATCCATTGTTGTTTGGTTTAATAAAATATGCACCTTTTTCGTCATAAGTAACTGTTTCGATTACCAGAGTATATTGTATTATATACGTTATCATTGATGTCAACAAATGCAAATCAGTTAT
>SDVV010045724.1:0-10041 GCA_016164225.1 Gammarus roeselii
TCCCCTCTCTTTCCTCCCTCCCCTCTCTTCCCTCCCTCCCCTCTCTCCCCTCTCTTTCTCCTCTTTTTCGTGAAAACCTTTTGTTGATGGGTTGGCCAGGCACTACAGCATTATTCTCATTAACGAGTACCCTTCACCCCGTGTAAACCTGGTAACCAGCTCAATTGTATTTATCTTCAATTTGTTCAATTGCGACTAATATCCTCAATTATTTCAGACCCTAACCACCCCTCCGAGTTCAGACAGTAACCACCCCTCCAGGTTCAGACAGTAATCACCCCTCCGAATTCAGACAGTAACCACCCTTTCAGGTTCAGACAGTTACCACCCTTCCAGATTCAGAAAAAAACCTCCCCTCTAGGTTCAGGCAGTAACCACCCCTCCAGGTTCAGACAGTAACCACCCCTCCAGGTTCAGACAGTAACCACCCCTCCAGGTTCAGACAGTAACCACCCCTCCAGGTTCAGACAGTAACCACCCCTTCAGGTTCAGACGGTAACCACCCCTCCAGGTTGAGACAGTGACCACCCCTCCTGTTTCAGACGGTACCTCCTCATATTTCATACAGTAACCTTCTAGTTTGAGGCCGTAGCCCTCCTGTTTGAGGTAAATCATAGTGTTCCAATCATTAACTTCTTCTCCTGTTTCAGACGGGTGCTCGGTGACGCTGAACTTCGAACAGGGTCTCCCTCACTTGACTGTGCCGCTACCGTCTCGCAAAGAGCTCTGTCGCTTTCCTCTGCGGCCCGTCACTCATACGGTCAGCAGCCTGGTGACGCACCTGCAGACGGAGGACAAGGGCATTGACAGGGTGCTCGTCAGAACGACAGGTGGGTAAGGGGAGCATTAGCAGGGTGCTCGTCAGAGTGACAGGTGGGTGAAGGAAGTATTGACAGGGTGCTCGTCAGAACGAAAGGTGGGTGAAGGGAGCATTGACAGGGTGCTCGTCAGAGTGGCAGGTAGGTGAAGGGAGCATCGGCATGGTGCTCGTCAGATTGATGTGTAGGTGAGGGGAGCATTGACAGGGTGCTCGTCAGAGTGGCAGGTAGGTGAAAAGAGCATCGATAGGGTGCTCGTCAAAACGACAAGTTCGTGCGAGGTGAATAATGTAGATTTGATAAGGAAAACAAAACGAGCACAAGTGCTCATGTCGAGTTGTTTCCTTGAATGAAAGGTCCCTCACGTACAGGAAAAGGAATATTGTAAGGATAGAAATGAGGAAGCTTTCTGCTATTATCACCAATTCCTACTGGCTACCACCTAACTACTACCCGGAGCATTTCAGCCCCTGGAGAAGAAATGGTCGAGTGTCAGATGACATTTTCAGGATCGGCGCGAGTGAAGATGGTAAAGGAAACATTTTGGTATCAGGCGGTCGCTTTTAGAACGGTCGAGCAGAGGCGGACACGCCCTTACGCTCAGCGGACTTCTTATTTACCCTGAGGGCATGCCTGTTGTTTCGCCCCAGAGATTGAGGTCATAAGGACTCCAACTAGGTTTTGAGTCTACTCGAAAGTAGCCTATGGAAGTTGAATTTTGAAAAGTATGCACACAGTAGGAGGAGAACCACACCCAGTTACATGGGTAGTGGTCCTCCCTACTGGGCTTACAAGAATAAGTCTTCTGTACGCTAGTGGCTCCTCGAAGGCTTTGAAGGCTGCCCCACTTCAAGGGGAGACGTCGGTGGGACCTCTTCTAGGGATAGACCTGCCCTTAGCCAATCTAGAGTTAAGGTCAAAATTGGCAGAAGCGTTTTAAAATTTTGACAACCGCATGGATTGAGGGAGCACCATGCCCAGTTGCCTGGAAGTGGTTCTCCCCTGGTGTTCAGAAGATTAAGTCTTCTGTACACGTGTGGCTCCTTGAGCATTTCACATTTCAAGGTGAGATGTCAGTAGGCCATCTCCTAGGAAAAAAGTTGCTCGTAGTAGCTTCTGAATCGAGTAAAAAAAAATTGAAAACTAGTATCGTAGAATTAAATCAAAAGGAAGGTAAAAAACATATAAATTTTCGAATTGACATAACATTGAGAGTACCGTCGTGTCGGCAGGGTCCCTCCGTAGGAAGATGCCCACAAACTCAACAGTGGTCATCTCAATGTCAGGCATGGCGACGACGACCCGAACATTTGCGGAAAGGAAGTTAACAACTATATGTTGCTCTACTTCCTGCAGCACCAGGTCCCACTTCAAGTCTGTGCTGCAGAAAGTAAGACGTTTAGTTCTCCACGCTGCACCGACCATCACTCCGGAACAGGGTCGGCTCTGAGGGTGAGAAGGAGGTTAGTTGCCAGTTTTACTAGGGTATGCTTCATATTTTAAGGTGAGATGTCAAAGGGGCATCTACAAGGAATACTATTGCACTTGGTAACTCGTGATGTTAACCAAAAGTGACAAACATTCATAAAGATTTCGAGAACAAAAACGCTGAGTTTAATTGGAAAGGGGCGCGAGTTATTCAAATTTAGAAAATGGCATAACACAGAGAGTACCATCGACGTCAAACTGATCTGTCGATAATTGCTGGACGATAGTCGGTCACCTCTCTTGAAAATCAACAACTTTCCAGTTTTCGGGGATATCGCCCCACGCCATTGATAAGTGGAAGATGGGGGCCAGGGAATCTGAAAATTGTTTGTTCCTGAGTTTCCTTGAGAACTCTTGGACGGTGTCTATCGGGACCAATCGATTTGTAAATGTTCAGTCCTTCGAGTTGTTCAACGACTTCCTCTCTCGTGAACACAATGTTGTTAAGGGTGACTTCCCAACGTAAACTGTACCTCGTTCATAGCCGATCTATCAACTGTGAACACTGAACAAAAGAAGCTATTAAGGACACTGGCCATGTCCTCTGGTGACGTCCTGAGGAAACCATCATCTTCTATAAGCGCGCCAACTGAGTCCCTGTCAATTCTACACTCGTTGAAGTAGCGATAGAGGATCGTAATAGCCTAGTGCTGTCCTACACGCCGGCCGATGTGTCCTTCCTTCGTTGCGCGTTTAGTTGATCGCGGCGAGTTAGGGCCCTTGCGACTTCGATGTTACACCAAGAGGGCCTGAGCCTTTAGGCGAAATCAATTGCCCTCAGGGGTAAACATAGGTCGCAGGCCTCGCGAACTCTATGTTTGAGAATACGGCAGCAAACATCCACCGTACCCCTTTCTGAGTTATTCTGTCAAGTTAAGCGCACGTAGTTATTCGCTCATCCTCTGGAAGTCTGCATGTTCAAAACTGGAGCGGCGTGCAGCTCCTTGTGGGGCTGAACGAAGCACCTCCTAGGATGTTGCCCACCAAGCGCTCCTCAGTTGACATGACTAGGTCCAGTTTGTTGTTCCCCCGGGTTGGTTCACGAACATACTGGGTCATGCCATTATCGGAGATAAACTCCGTTAGTTTATTGTCTGGGGCCTGTGAAGCTAGGCTCACCCAGTCAATATAAGGGAGATTGAAGTCGCCGAAGATGATCGACTCTTGATTGTTTGAGACTATTTATTCCAGCTTCTCGTGGAGCTGGTCATCTTGTCCCGCAAGGGTGTGACTGTTGCGGTACACTTATGCCAGCTTGTATGTCGCATGGCCACTTTGATTACTGCGATGAGATTTTTGCATGAAACTGGGGCGAGCGAGTGTCGTTCTAAGAATTGGGTGCAGCACAGAACCATCACTTCTATTACTAGGGGTGGGTTTGTCCACGCTGAACATTTTGTAGCCTAGAAGCATTATCTCTGCTGCCAAGTTTCGTTGGAGATTGAGCCATGTTTCATTTACGCCAATGACATCAGACGGATACAAGGGTCTCCAGTTCTCGCAGCTCGTCAAACTCATGGGCAGAGAACTACGCGTTACAAAATAAGACCTTTAGACGGTGCGTGTCTCTGTCTTTGGTTTCTCAATTGGGAGGGTCTTGATCTGGCGGCTGCGTTCCAGGATCTCCACCGTCATTGGAGTTGCCTTCATCTCCACGACTTGTACGTTCTGTGTTTATTCGTTTACGTGAGTCTTTTAACGCATCTACAGTGCGCGCACCTTCCTCCTCCTGAAGCGACTGATTGGTCATCGCTCCAGTCGCGAAATTTGCTGCGGTATTGAGCTCTCTAGGTTGGGCTTTCTGTAGCCAAACCTGGATCGTTCAAAGCGCGCTCAACCCCTCCCTTATTGGCATAATATTTCTTCGTGCTTAAGTTGAGTAGTCTGCCTAGTCAAGCATTTTTTTGCAGCGCTGGCTGCTGGTTTGACGTTCGGTGCCAGAAGGACATTGACTCCAGTGCACTAGAAAGCTTTGACACTCTAATCTAATCTAGTCAGGCGTTTCCAATGTCGTTTAGGTGTAGGCCGGCTTATACGGAAAGATCAGGCCTTTCTCGACAGTCATCAAACAAGTTGACGAAAGATACTTCTTCGAACTTACAAATACTCTCGAGGGCTCGATTTGTTTTTGTGAGTTGACTGTACGGGTCTTTTTTATCATTAATTCATGGTAGGATGGATGTGAGGGCCTTAAGGTCAAGAACCAGCTTTCTATTGCTACTTGGCTAACAAATCTTCCGACCTATTCCTTTTAAGAGCATTGGTGCCTACATGGCATATTGTGAGCGTCTACGGCCTGGAAACCTCAACCTCCGCAAGGGAACCTTTGATATTGTCAAGTGCGGGAACCAGTTTTGCAATTAACCCGCCTCTTTACCTTACACCGATGAACAAATTCGACCTTCAGTACTACCTTGACTTCGGAGATTCGTTAGAATGACTGGTTGGTGTGAAGGTATTGACAGGATGCCTGTTAGAATGACAGGCTGGGGAGAAGGCTTAGACGAATGCGTGTTTGACAATATGTTGGTGAGTGAGTTCATTAAAATACCAGGTTGGGGAAACGAGCATAAATACTTACATGCACGTTCTAGGTATTCGAAGATTTCCAATTAAATAATGGAGGACAATAACTACAGAATGTCCCATAAGTCATCAATTGAGTATACACACTTACTAGAGCGGGTCACAGCGCAGCGGCCTACCACTTAATTGACGGCTCTCACTATTCGGGCTGTGACATCGGTATTTGAAGTGAGGGTTTTCCATTAACTGAGAAGAATCATGACGAAAACGTCCTACCGGTTCCTACCGTATACTCGCTCCTCACCGTCCAGCCACTCCCGTCATCCTTACCCACCCTCATGTTCGGTACCAGAAGAACCTTGATTTCAACGTGCTAGAAATACCTGTCACTCTTATCTAATCCTCACCCCACCCACAGACGGCACCAGGATCGCCTCCTCCGCCAGCATCGAGTCTTTGCTGCTCTCCGACTTCGACTTGGTCATCAACGACGTCAGTTACAGAGTGACCATCCCTGAACAGCACCGCTATACCAGGGTACGTAGAGCCTTCTTCCATTTCCATTCATAAAAGTACTTTTCCTGCCCCAATTGGGGGTGATAAGTTGCACCGCCACACCATGATATGTAGAAGAGAGGTTTACCCTATTCAAATAGATCCCTTGCTTAAGTATCTTAATGGTGGCTAAGCGAAGTAGCACCACCTTACCAGGAGACGGAGGGGAGGGTGATTAGTCCCCCTCATTTAAATAAGTCCTTTACCGACAAAACAATATTGTGATGGGAGCAAAAAAGTTGAACTCTAAGTGTACTCATCGCTGGGGTCAGTCATCTGTGACGGGTTTTCTTTCTTATGGTGTGATGTGCTGGTGTTACGGTTTCGTGTGGAGGCAGAATTCATTAGTGTGTGAAGTGAAGAGCTGAAAATATCTCAGTTATCCAAAGTAAACATAGGAACTGACAAGGCATTATTTCGTAATTTTTAATGACAAGAATCTGGTTAGGGCTGGAGCCACCTTTTTGGAACATTCTCATGATTCTTGAAATGCACAAAAAAATAGCTAAATTGTTCCCTAGAAACAGTTTATTTGACAATGTTATTTTAATATTTTATACTCTGGTGTTGCCACACTTATGTTTTAACCAGACTAAACTGAAATAATATCGCAGCCTGGAGGTGGAGAAGGCCGCTTCCCTTCCAATCGTCCTCAGGAGTGTCGTAGCACAGTATCAAAACAAAAATAATTTGCGGTTAGTCAATAACAGGAAAACAAATTACACTTTTCCCAGGTGGAATTTAACTAAACATGGAACTCTGTTATGGTCTTGTTTCTAAACAAAGCTCTTTAATGAAACAATAAGTCACGTATCCGATTAGTTCAAATATGGCGAGACAAATGATCAAATTGGATTTTTATTAATCTTAAATCGTTAACTAATTTTATTATTTTACAGGTCATGACGAATTTTGCTTTAGGCCCTAGCTCGACATCTTTTTGACTACTTCGACCTCTGGTACTACTGAACATCATAACTTCAGGCACCGTGGGAATTTTCAAATTTCAGAGCCCAAATAACCACATCGCCTCCCATCTACTCTGCCCAATCCGTCGAATAATCCTCTTGTTGTTTGCAGGAAGAAGTGACTGACTTAGACGACGTGAGGCAGCTGGTCAACAAGCTTTACGCCGCTCTGCACGTGGACGAGCACCAGATAGCGAGAGAACGGGACATCGTGCAGCAGATAGAGGGCATCAGGACGCAGCTCATACCCTTGGAGAAGGTTGGGTTAGGGTAGCGGGTAAAGGGTATCAGGACGCAACTCATACTCTTGGTGAAGGTGGGGTTAGGGTAGCGGGTAGAGGGCAGCAGGACGCAACTCATACTCTTGGAGAAGATGAGGTAAGGGTAGTGGGTAGAGAGCATCAGTGTGCAGCTTACACCCCTAAAAAATTTGAGACTTTGGTAGCGGAAAAAGGGCATCAGGATGCACCACATGCCTCAAACAATTATAAAAGTTCCTGACATACGATACATGATTTAAAAGCTCTTTAGAGTACTGCATTACAATACAGAGTTCTATCCAAAATTCCCCGCCTCCTAAGCTACTGATTCACGATTGGCACGGGGCTACGACCACCCCCCCCCCCGAATGGAATGAGGGGGTGAGCACCCTTATTTCCTGCTCAGACCCTTCTATTCTTCACTCTCTCCTTCTCTACCCTTTCCTTGTCATGTTGTCACTTTGTTTACTCCTTTTACCTCGTTTGTTTTGTTGAAACCCATCAACGTGTCTCATCTTGACAATTTTCCCCCGTACTATTTTTTTTAGTCTAATTTTATTTTACTTTTCTTACAATATTTTAACTTTTCTTCCTCTCTGTTTATTTAGTTTTTGTTTATTTGTGTTTATGTTATTTACCAATTTATTTGGTTTAGTTCGTTTATTTTTATGTATTTTTTTAAAATTTTATTTAATGCATATTCCGGTGGATCTATTCTTTGCAATTGCCAAGGTGGTCCAACGTTGCAAAGTTGACGACTGATTGCGCTGTAAGCTACATGACTGCATTTGACTGACTTCTGCGACGTGGTGGACCGGGGAGTGGGACAACCTTCAGCAAACCCGTTGCTGAGATACGTAGAGCTGTTGGAAGGTCGTGCTTAATCGTCGGAATACTGTGCTGCAGGGGAAATGAACCTCACATGGCTCATGAATGGTGCTCGCTACAAGAGCCAGAAAACACTTGCGATATGCGCTTTGAGGTGGATTTTTTAAAATAGAAAACCAACAAATATTGAAGACTTGGACTTCTCCATTAAACCACTCTTCTGAACTACGGATATCGCAAGATAACTACGTATCAGCGCCACCATCTGGTGGACGTTCTTCTACACCGCCATCACCAGGCCGTCGTGCCCAAGTTGTGGACGTAAACTCCTTCCTGATGGAGAGTTGATTAGTCAACAGCAGCCTTCCCCCACTTCTGGTGTGGTGTACTTTGATAACAAGAAACAAGATCGTGACGTAGGTGTGGCACATGCTGCTCCCGAACGAAAGCCCGAAAAAAGCGATCGCAATCGCCAACGACCTCATGAACGATACGATGGAAACCGACCGCCCTACGGGGGAGTCTGCATTAACTTCGCGTTGGGACTCCGGTGGAACATGAAAGCAAATAATAATAATACGCTGGAAACCAGAAAATACTTGAAAACCTCTTCCAAAATGAACACTTTACTCGGTTTTTCACCGTCAAGGCAATCTCGGGAGAACCTGGCTATACTATATACTATACAAGCTGATCGACAACTCCGCGCTGCACTATAGGACCCCTGAAGCGCATCAGTGAGCTTAGGAGAGGCTCCGTCCTGGTAGAGGTGAAAAAGAGGAGCAAAGAAGGAACATTCAGAACCTAAAACAACTAAATGATATACCTCTAAAAGTCGACGAACGCCCTCCTCTCAACACGATGCACGGAACCATCTATTATAAAAACAAACCAAACCCCTCCGACGATAATATTCTTACTGAACTCGAGGATCAGCAAGTCACCAGAATACACAGAGTGAAACGACCGCGAAACGGAATTGAAGAGTGTACAGGTGTCTACCCAGTCACCTTCAAACTCTGTTCTCTACCTCCCGATGTTCACATCGGTTGAACACAGTGTTCGGTTCGAGAACACATTTCCAACTCCAGACGCTGCTACCACTGTCAATCATGCAAGTGACACCTGCTGATTGAAGTACGGAACAGGCACCTGCTTCCGCTGCGGTGAGAACGCGCATGGATTCAACTGTGACTGCCCTGCAAAATGCGCAACTGCTTAGAGGATCTTCCTGCGCCATCGCGTGGCTGCTTTTATTACAAACTTGAAAAGGAGATACTCACGGTTCAAACTAGAGAACGCCTTTCCTACCCCAAGGCAAAGAGGTAAGTATCCAATAAGTTTATCCGCCCGCCCGCTTGCTAGCTTTGCAGCAGTGAACGCGGAATTACCAATAACCAGACCTCCCCCTAACCTTACAATGCGATGCCTCTTCCCCTCATCGAGCTCGAGCAAGCTTGCCACGACAGTCAACCGCACTATCCAACAACTCTGAAGCCCTATCAGAGATACCTCTTGGCACTCCCACCTCGCCCCGGCCCTCACTTGCAGATCGACGCTCGATGGGAGTCCAGATCTTTATCTGGACGACGACTTACCATAGCTGGAGACGCCACCACGTGAAGAAATGCTACCTCCTCAGCGCGCTCCTCCTCAAGATGAAAGCTCGTGATCTGTCATCAACGGCCAAACTCACCTTACTTCAAGCCCAACCTAGATTTCCCTTTGTAGCCATGCAAGCTAGCAAGGTTACTCCACAACTCAAATGTATTTCTGGTGCCCCCATTTAGGGCACCAAATGCCCCTCCGCCTCTTCCCGCCCAGCCACCCTTAACTGTAATCCTAAAGGAAATACACTGAACACATTGTCGAGTGATAACCATCCCACCGTATCAGCATCCAAAACCGGAGACTACCGTTCGCCGCTGACCAGCGCCAAGCGAAATGTCTCGGACCTGTACAATGATCCGACCGGAAATGACCCTGCGGTGACTCATTACCATAAAAGAAGCTCTAGTAATACTCGTCGAGCACAGCCGACAGACTGTGAGGGACACAGTGTGCAACTCAAGCTTAGATCCTAACTTTTTTCTGACTTGAGTTCCCCATGACCGATACACTCGTCCTTCAATGGAACATTAGAGGATATCGTAAAGCCTTGGCACTCTAATCTAATCTAGAGGATATCGTACTAAGGTTGAAAGGTAAGGGCGAATGTGAGTTTGGTGCTGTAAGTGGAAGAAAGTCTGGTGTGGAGGAAGGTAGGGCACGAGAAGGTGTGGTCTTGATATCGAGTGATCGGTTGGCTAGTAGCGCTACCGAATGGAAGGAGGTGTCCCCAAGATTGATGTGGGTGAAAGTTAAGTTAGGCGTAGAAAGATGGGCATGTGTGAGTGCTTACGGAACTGGCAGCGAGAGGAGTGAGGAGGAGAGGGAGCAATTCTGGACTGACTTGAGTGAGTGTATTGAGAGTTTTGGAGGTCATTTCAATGTAGTTGTACTGGGTGACCTTAATGCGAGAGTTGGAGATGAAATGGTGGAGAATGTCATAGGAAGGTATGGCGTTCCCGGTAGAAATGACAGTGGAGAAAACCTGAT